>CAWUFW010008221.1:0-117500 GCA_963921515.1 Calotriton arnoldi
CATGAGACTGGGGCTGACGGATGGGATGGATGGTATGTTGTATGTGCATGGTGTGTCTGTGTGTTTGATGGGTTCAGTGGTGTTCGTGTGCATTTATGTTGTTCCGCTCTGTTGCGTCTAGTGTTGTTTGTCTTACATAGGCGTAGTTGTGGGGTGTGTGGTTGACAGGCAGTAGGGGCTACATGGACAGGACTTCAATGGTGTTTCGGTTGTGTGTGATGGGTTGCACAGTGGCTGCCGTGTGGTACTATATTCAGTGTGGCTTGTGCATGCAGACGTGGCTCCTTGGGTGTTGCTGTGTCTGTGATGGGTCATGTGAGGTGTGAGTCTGTGGTTCATGTCCGTGTGCACATTGTTCACTTGTTCGTGACGGTGGGCGGTGCTGCGTGTTCGTCTGCTACGTGACATGTCCCATGTGTTGGTCGTGTTACGGTCCTCATGCCTCCAGTAATCCAGCCCTGTCCAGTTTCCCACCTGCAGGTTGTTCGGGCGTGCACTGTACTGGATGCCACATGGTTCTAAGCGGGGGTGCTCCATGTTGCAGGTCTGTGGGGGTGGGGGGTGTTGTGGGTCGTGGTGGTGGCTGGACACCCACTGACACCGATTGTTGTGGACCGTGATGTCTACCTTTCGGCTGTTGGTGTGCACTGCGGTGGCTGACACGTGGCTGTGGGGTGTGGGGGATGCTCCTCCTTGCTGTGCTGTGGGACTAGGGGCCTGGTGTGTGTTGTACTTGGGCTGTCCACCCTCCCACCCACTGCACTTTGTGTTCCTGCCACTTACCTGTTACTTGTCGGTTAGTGCAGCTATGGCGGACACATGGGTGTGGTGGGTGCTCGTTGTGGCGCTTCTGGCATACTTGGGGACCTGTTGGTGGTTACGTGGCTGGCTGAGTGTACACATGTCCCCACGTATCTTACAGTTGTTCGGTTTGGGCTGTGTGTGGTGGTGTCTGTTGCATGTGTGTGTGATGTGTTGTGTATTGTGTGCTGGACATGGGGGTGTTTGTCCCTGGGAGCTGTGGCATGGTGGTAGTGCATGTGAGTACATAGCGGTGTGCTGGTATACATTGGTTTGTACTTACCAGCCTCCACTCCCCCTGCTAATCCGGCGAGGATCTCCGGATGTATAATGACTCGCACCTTCTCCTCCCACGCTTTGAAGGTCTTGAAGAGCGCGGGATTCCCTCCGCCAGTGACGGCAGCCAGCTCTCTGTTCTTGCTCTCCTTCTTCTTGACCAGGCTCTTGACGTCATTCCACCGTTTGTTGATTTCAACTCTGTTCCTGGGCAGGGTCCCGACTGCATTGACCTGGTCTACGATCCGGTTCCACATTCTGTTTCTGGTGGCTAGTGGTGTGTGCTGGACCAGGTTCCCATAGATTTGTGGGTGCACCTTGATAATCTCGTCGACCATGACTGTCAGCTCCATGGGCGTGAACTTGGGCATTCTTTGTGGTGCCATGGTGTTTGTGGTGCTGGTGCGGTGTGTGTTGTGTAATGTGCAGGGGGTTTGTGGTGCCGGTGTTTGGTGGTGGTGGTGGTGGTGGTGGTTGTGATGTGTGCGTTTCTGTGGTGTGCTGCTGTCCTTGCTGTGTCACTGTGTCCTCTTCTCTCCTCTCTAGTTTGCAATGTTGCAAGGGGTTGTGGTCTGTGGGAGTGCTGCTTTTGTACTTACCTATGTGGGTGTGTCCTCATGGTCTGTTGTTTTCAGGTGTGTTGTGTCTGGGGTTCTGGCCTTTGTAGTTTTTGTTTGTCCAGGGGGGTGTTTTCGGGATGTGTACTGTGCTTGTGTATTTGTGCGTGCCTTGCTGTGTGGACTTGTTGGCCATGTTGTGTGCGATTGTTTTGTCAGCGGATGGTTTCTGTGCAGGGACGTGGGCGCCATGGCTTCTGCCGTGTCGATTCTCATCGGCGTTGTTTGCGCTGGCGGGCGGTATATTTGTAGTTTTCCCGCGCTCATGGCGGTGCGATCGTAATCTCACGTGCGGTGTGTCGGCCGTGAGGGCGGGCGGTTTGTGTTGTCGTGCGTGTTTCCGTCCGTGGCGGGCGGTTTGACTCCGACTCGGACGATGGCGGGCGGTATCTTGTGTGATTTTTCAGCCGATGGCGGTTTTCGGTTTGTGTCATCGTAATGGCGTGGTCGGTGTTCAGACGGTGTGTGCGGGCGGATTTTTGCCGCTTTCATGCCTGGCGGATTTTTTACGCCGGGTATCGTAATGGCCCCCTAAGTAATTTAAATTATTTATATTGGGAGGGAAATTTAATTTTTGTACTTTTTATTGACGTTTGTAAATATATAAAATATATTTATTATGTTAAATAATTTTTCAAAGTAAGTTAAAGTTAATTGACATAATTTTTATATTTTATATGTTTGCAGAGTAATGTTTATTTAGGAATTTAATGCACAATTACGATATTGCTATGTTTTTGTAGTACTGTTCTAAAGTAGGAATGTAGCTATTGTTTCTAGGTATTCGAGCTCTTTAGTGTTTGGGTAGAGACTTACTTTGTATTGTAGGTGCCGGAACATTGTTTTAGTCTGTTTAGTTAGTTTTGGACCTAGCTGTGTTACAGATTGTTCAATTCTTAGTTGTTGGTAGCTTTGTTCCTTTTCCCACACAAGTTGTTATACACCAAAATGTCCACAATTCCAATGCCCAAATGTTTCAGTTTCTCAGTTTTACATGATTCTATTGGTTAGGTTCATGAGGTGATCATTCTCCAAGCTAATTCATCCGGAACTTAATAAATCAGTCCTTTGTACATCTGGATGATGTATTTTCGCCTCGGAAGCAAAAAAAACAAATCGAAACCTCTCTATATCCGTATGCTCGCTTCCACATCAGCTTGGACATAGTCAACACAATTATTCATAGAAAGAAGTATTCTAACCGTAAGAAGGAAATTCTTGGGATATGCTGTACACAACTAAACAAGTAAAAACAGCATTTTAGAAATAATGAAGGACAAAATACATTCTTTTGAGGCCTACGATAGAAAAAGGAAATAACTCTAGCAGGTTTTGAGGCCTTCATTGAGAAACCCTAAATCATAGTTTTTCTAAAGAATAAAACACATTACTGTTAAGAAAATTAAGGAAATACATAAGAAAACGATATTCAAAAATTTATTATTCTGATTTCAACTCATAAAGATAATCTAATTTCAAAATGTAGGCTATTAATAATCAATCACTATTTTGTTATGGAAAAGAAAACATAATCAAGAAACATTTTACTTTAAGCATTCTCATTATCATTTTTTCTATAATTCTACTCGTAAGTTACTTAGGGCCAGATGTACGACCGGGGCATTTAGCGACTCGCAAATTGCGCTCAATTGCGAGTCGCAATTTGTGAGTCGTTAAATGCCATGTACAACAGTGTCAGAGACACTGTTTGCGATTCCCAATGAGGTCGCAAATTGCATGCCTCATCAATATTCAGTAGGCACTCGCAATATGCGACCCCATTAGGAATGGCTGGCCCTCCCCAGTATGGTGGCCTGCTGGGCTCAGCAGACCTCCATGTCTGGGACTGCTTTTCAATAAAGCAGGTTTTTTTTTAAATGCAGCCTGTTTTCCTTAAAGGAAAACGGGATGCATTTAAAAAAAAAAAATGAAACGTTTTCGTTTCATTTTTTAAGGGCAGGTAGTGGTCCCTGGAACCACTGCCTGCCCCTAAAAAATATTTTCCCATTTGTGAGTGCATTACCACCCTCTTGAAGAGGGCGGTAAATTGCGAGTGTTTTACGACGGCAATTGCGGTCGCAAAACATTCTTACATAGGGTAGCAAGTCCCAATTAGGAAGGGACGCCCTTGGAACGCCCCTTTCTAATTGCAAGTCGCAAATCCTATTTAGCGAGTCGCAAATAAATTGCGACTCGCTAAATAGGGTTTGTACATGGCCCTATTAGTTTTTGCATGCGCAAACGGGTCGCTAACCCGTTTGCGCATGCAAAAATGGGTCGTACATCTGGCCCCAAGTACATTTATTAAGTTTCTCTCTCGTGTCATATAAATTTCAAAAACATGTTTCCCAAGCTTTCTGCATGTTTATCATTACAGCTTTTGATTACTAAATGTGTTGTGTTTTTTCTTGCACGTTTCCACGTTGCACTTTTACGAATCTCCCATGTTGATAATTTTCCACACTGTTAGTTATGTTTATTATAACACACTTATGAGCAGACTTGATCAAGCAAGATTATCCTCAAATAATCATGCTCCATCAGCCTCGAATTCTCAGGCATGGCTTCATGGCTCATTCAGATCTCTAGGCCCAACCTCACACACAAACAGCATAAATGCCTAGGCGAAGTCAACATATATGCAGGCATTGCTTGAAATGTCTTATGACGCAGACCTATGTGCCTAGATACAGCCTCAGTTCTCTGCTACATCCTTATATGACTCGACAAACCCTTAAAACCCAAATTACAGTGTAAAATGCTTGGGCACAACCATAATATGAGAACGCCAGGCACATCTTCAAATTCATAGTCACTGCCTTGCCCTCCAATGTAGTCACCAGATCGTTTATGTTGAAGGTTTGTCACTTCCTAACCTTTACAGCAACCATAAGCTGCAGAAATGATAATAACTCCTGCCTGCTTTATGGAGCCGTTTCAAATGTATTTATTTATTGCAGCAAAAAGAGCATTTCGATTAGAAACGCCTCACATAGCAACAGCAATCTACTACACAAGCAGTTATTAGATTTGATGGGAAAATATGGAGGAGGTAATGAAATTGATGGGTGGTGGGTGTTTAACAAAAACATGCCATTAAAAACGCATGTCTCATATGTATTTGCAGTGTGAGAATGAATGAGATGGCGAGATTAGTCATTTGGTGATAATGTGAATTCCATTTGCATGAAGTAATCCCAGAGGCGAGGCTTGAAGGAAGAGAGCAGAGAGGTGGAATGCATTTCACATGGGAGAGAGTTTAATCCAGGGGTCCCAGGAAGGGCAGAAATCTCGAAGCCGTTGTGGAGGTTTGGGGGTAGCCAGGGTGTTAGGGTTGGTTAGTGTAGGATATGAATTGGGTCTTTCTTGCACAGGACTGAGGTGAAGTAGTTTAGGGTGGAGACATTTATGACTTTGAAACCAGAACTACTAACTTATAGATAGAGCTCGTATTTGTAAATCTGTTCTTCAAGCATGCTTCCTGAATGTTGTTGACACGTTTTGTCCACTCTGTAATTAAACTGGACTTCCTCATGATGGATAAGTAGGACCTATTATTTAAAATCAGGTATTTTAGCTCATTTATCCTATTACATTGCGCAGATATGTTTTTCAAAAAGAGGGAAGAAAAATTCATTTAAAAAATGTAAATAGCGATTAGAAGCGTACAGCACAGATCTATTCTTTAAGACGGACTCCTGAATGTCCCAATTCTTTGATAACTGCATTTGGTCAATTTAGTGATATTAGTGAGTTAATGTACTTTTTTAAAATATTAGTCACTATGTATTAGTCCTGAGGAAGGCCCGTTTATTTAAACAGCCATTAACATGTGTCAACGGCATTCAAGAGACAGCCTTGAGGAACAAATCAAAAAATCAAAATTGACACAGTGAATAAAATTCGATAAAAAAATCGCTTTATTCTATACATAGCCTCATGGGACAGAAATAGAAGGAGCACTATAAAATACATGGGGGAATATTCACAAGAACGGGCGATAATTATCGCCAACCTAGACTAACGCAATTTAACATAACGCCGTACATCGTGGGAAACTAACGCTGTGTCAACGGCGTATTCTCAACACGCCGGCAACAGGCGATAGTGCCCCGATAACGCATCAAATGTCCGCGATAAAATTACCGGGACGCCGATAAAAAAGGAAACCCGAACGTGAAAAAAGTGGCGATGGGCCCAACAGTCATAAAAACATCAACGATAAGCAGCGCCAGGCCTGCAATTCCCACGTCAGGCAGGAAAAATCACCATAAAAGCTGCACAAAAAAAAAGAGAAATCAAAACCCAAACCCAAACAACTGAGAAGCACCATGGAGGACGCTGGAGCTACTACAGAGCCCAACCAGAACCCCACAAACCCCCCGGAGGACCAGCCAGGGACCTCGGGGAAGGAGAAGAGCAAGGAGAAGAAGAAGAGGAACCTGCGATTCAGTTTCGCAGGAAAACAAGATCCTGATTACGGAGGTGATAGAACACCACCAACAACTCTTCATCACCTCCACTGTGTCATTGGCAACTAAAAATGCAATATAGTAGTCCATTTTGGCCAAGCTGAATGCAGTCGGAGTGAAGAGAAGGGAAGTGGACGACTGCAAGAAGCGCTGGAATGATGTGAAGCGCAAAACCAAGCAGAAACTCGCTAACAACCGGAAAGCAGCAATGCAGACTGGAGGTGGGAGTCCAGCGCCACAGCAGGAGCTGGATGAGACGGAGGAAATGGTGTCCACAGTCATCAGTGGGGAGACGGTGGCCGGAGTTGGGGGACCGGACACTGCACAACATGACTTGACCCAACAGCAACAGGGTGAGTAACGACTAAGGACTGGGGGGACGGGGGGAGATGGGCACAACGGCACACATGCACAATTAAGTATAGCACAGTGCACACCCACAATGACCATGGATCATGTCCCAGATCTCCCTGGCATACTGCACCACACATAGAAACAGCAAGTAGGCCCCCGTCGACAATGTGCCCAGAGGGGGCCCTCCCCACACATCACCAATCTCACAACAAACCCATGCATGTGTAGACCCATGCACATGTACAAGGCTGGCCCTCCACAGGGCAACAATGTAAAGTGGGGTATGCATGGCCATGTACTGGTCCAGCTTCAACACTCCACCGAATGTGACCAAAACATTCTAATTCACACAGATGTGTCATGTCTATTAGCAAGCAAGTATGAAATCATGGATGAATGTAGGGGCAGTGATACCAGAAAAAGGTACTCCCTGGGAACTGACATCAATGCGCATGTCTGACCGTGACCCAGACAGGCAGTGAGAAGACTGGGAATGTGTGAACCACCTGTGGGCCCATTGCTCCTAAACAACAATCTCGCAATTTCCCAACTTAGCCCCATGTCAATGTAGGAAATAGAGCTGTGTGTAAAAATGCCTAAGTCCAAGTTATGTGGATGCCACAGCTCGGAGCAATGATTTGTTTGAGTGTGCAGCGGTTGGACTCCTGGGATGGTCTGTGCGTAAGTGTGAAGGTCATTCCATGCAAGAGAACTGCGAGCAAGGACCTCTGTGTGTGGGGTGTGTATGCGTTGGTCCCTGGTTAGCGCTGTGCGTAGTGTGGGAGTCATCATCAGCTGCTATGGTATCTCTCAGGGGGAGCCGGGCGCATGCAACTCCAAGGTCGGAGGTGCAGATGTGCTACCGCCTCCAGTACAGACAAAGGAGCTCTCCTCCCTAATGTTAGTTTGTCATCTGCTAGCATTCTGGAAGAGTGATGTGGTTGGGGGGGCGGGGTGTCACTGCTTCGCCTTCCGGCACGGTATTCCTGCTGCCTATTTAGCTGGTGTGCATCTCCCATGTTGCTGAGGTGTTCACTGTGCCCCCATCCCCCTTACGTCCATGTTGCTCATGCTGTCGGACTTGAGTCACAGGGTGCATCTCTGCATCAGGGTGGGTCATATTTGACCCCAAGTGACACCTGCTATTTCATATTTGACCCCAAATGACACCCGCTATTTCATATTTGACCCCAAATGACACCCGCTATTTCATATTTGACCCCAAATGACACCCTCTATTTCATATTTGACCCCAAATGACACCCGCAAATTCACACCTGACCCCGAATGACACCCTGTTGTCTGATTTGGAACACCAATGACAGCCTACATGTCATGTATGTGTACCCATGTGATACGCTGATGAGTGGGAATACGTACTACATCTGACACCCTGAAATGGCATTCCGAATACGTGACACCCTGAACAGCCTCTCTGTACAGAGGCGACATACCCACCATCTATTTGCATATGTGAGATTGTTAGCACTCAATGTTGCACTTACACATGTCTGAGTGATGTGCAAATGCAGAGGACTGACATGCACACACGGAATGTGTGTTGCAATGAATTTATCTGCACATGCTGGTCATGTGGTCATTCTGTACTGCACCATGATTGCTAAGGACTGTCACAATGTGACGTGCCCATGCGAAGAAATTGTCAATTATTGTGTTCCTTTGGGCCATTCCTGCTGCAGCTGCAGTGGGGTGTGGCCCACCTGCCTCATCTCCCTCATCATCGTCCGGTGCATCTGGCACTTGGATCCATGGGGCATTGCTGCGTACACATATGTTGTGCAATACACAACAAGCAATGATCAACTTGCACACTATTCCTGGGCAGTACAGGAGTCTACTACCTGTGACATCCAGGCACCTGAAACGTGACTTAGACACGCCAAATGTGCGCTCAAAAATGCCCCTGGTGCGTTTGTGGGCCACATTGTACTGCCCCTGAGCCGGGGTGTTCGGGGCTCGGAGGGGTGTCATCATCCACGGGCAGAGTGCATATCCCTGACCACCTGTGAGAGGTAAGTGAGACCAGTGTAAACTGATGGTTCTGCATGCTGTGTTGGCAGACTCACAGGTTTTGTGGTGTGTGATTTGTGTGACTTTGGCTCCATGTTTACCATGTATTGCTTCTGGCAAATGTGCGGGGACAATGTGTGTTACGTAGCCTCACAGCTGCTCCTCCCTCCCCCCGGGCCTATTCACCTGTGAGCTCTGCGCGCTTGCATCACTTGCACTCCTACGGCACACCTTTGTCATGCCTGTCTGCGCATGTCCGCAAGCCTGACAACAACACTGCAATGTTGGCCGTTGAAGGTGGGCGGCCACGTGTGTGTAGGTCTTGGTAAGGATAGGGCGGACACAAATGTGGAGTCTAGGCCTGGCTGAACTCACTCAATCAATCAATCAATCAATCATGTCACTTATAAAGCGCACTACATACCCGCGAGGGTCTCAAGGCGCTGGGGGAAGATGGGGGTGGTGCTGCTACTGATCGAAGAGCCAGGTCTTGAGGAGTCTTCTGAAGGCCAGTAGGTCTTGGGTCTGCCGAAGGTTGGTGGGGAGGGTGTTCCAGGTCTTGGCGGCGAGGTGGGAGAAGGATCTGCCGCCGGCGGTCGTTTTCCGGATGTGGGGGACTGTGGCGAGGGCGAGGCTGGTGGAGCGGAGCTGGCGGGTGGGGGTGTAGAAGCTGAGTCGTCTGTTGAGGTAGGCTGGTCCGGAGTTGTGGAGTGCTTTGTGTGCGTGGGTGAGGAGCTTGAAGGTTATCCTCTTGTTGACAGGGAGCCAGTGCAGGTCTCTCAGGTGGGGTGTGATGTGGCTGCGTCGGGGGATGTCGAGGATAAGACGTGCAGAGGCGTTCTGGATGCGTTGCAGCCGTCTCAGGAGCTTAGCCGTCGTTCCTGCGTAGAGGGCGTTTCCGTAGTCCAGCCTGCTGGTGACAAGGGCCTGGGTGACTGTTTTTTTGTTTCGGTGGGGATCCACTTGAAGATCCTGCGGAGCATTCGGAGGGTGTTGAAGCAGGATGAGGAAACGGCGTTGACCTGCTTAGTCATGGAGAGGGTGGGGTCGAGGATGACCCCTAGGTTGCGTGCGTGGTCGGTGGGTGTCGGGGCTGTTCCCAGTGATGTTGGCCACCAGGAGTCGTCCCATGCTGAAGGGTTGGAACCAAGGATGAGGACCTCCGTCTTGTCCGAGTTCAGCTTCAGGCGGCTGGTACTCATCCATTCGGCGACGGCCTTCATTCCTTCATGGAGGTGGGCTTTGGCGGTGTGAGGGTCTTTGGTGAGGAGAGGATCAGCTGGGTGTCGTCGGCGTAGGAGATGATGTTGAGGTTGTGCTGTCGGGCGACGTGGGCGAGGGGTGCCATGTAGATGTTGAACAGCGTTGGGCTGAGGGAGGAGCCTTGGGGTACGCCGCAGATGATCTTGGTGGCTTTGGATCAGAAGGGGGCGAGGCGGACGCTTTGTGTTCTGCCGGAGAGGAAGGATGTGGTCCAGTCCAGGGCCTTCTCTTGGATCCCGGTGTCGTGAAGGCGTGTTCGTAGTGTGTGGTGGCAGACCGTGTCGAAGGCGGCTGATAGGTCCAGGAGGATGAGGGCTGCTGTTTCTCCGTTGTCTAGCAGGGTCCTGATGTCATCGGTGGCGGCGATGAGGGCGGTTTCGGTGCTGTGGTTGCTGCGGAAGCCGGACTGGGAAGGGTCCAGGATGTTGTTCTCCTCGAGGTAGCGGGTCAGTTGTTTGTTGACGATTTTCTCGGTGACCTTCGCGGGGAACGGGAGCAGAGAGATGGGTCGGAAGTTCTTGAGGTCCTTGGGGTCTGCCTTGGGTTTCTTGAGTAAGGCGGTGATCTCGGCGTGCTTCCAGCTTTCCGGGAAGGTTGCTGTCTCGAAGGAGATGTTGATTATTTTCCGGAGATGGGGCGCGATGGCTGTACTGGCTTTGTTGAAGACGTGGTGAGGGCACGGGTCTAGCGGTGAGCCGGAGTGGATGGTGTTCATGATCTCGCTGGTGTCCTCGTCGTTGATGTTGGTCCAGGAGAGCAGGCGGTTGGTGGTTGTGGGGGCAGTGGTCTCGGTGGTTGCCGGGGCGGTCGTGGTGTTGAAGCTGTCGTGGATGTCGGCGATTTTGCGGTGGAAGAAGGTGGCCAGTGAGTCGCACAGGTCTCGCGACGGCGGGGTGTCGTTGGTGTTGGAGCTGGGGTTGGAGAGTTCCTTCACGATGTTGAAGAGCTCTTTGCTGTTGTGTGCGTTGTTGTCTAGGCGGACTTTGAGTGAGGCCCTTTTGGCGGATCTGATGAGGTGATGGTGACTGCGGGTGGCGCTCTTGTGGGCGGCGTAGCTGTCCGCTGTCCGTTCGTGGAGCCAGATCTTCTCCAGTTTTCGGCATGTTCGTTTGGAGGCCTGGAGGTCTTCGGTGAACCAGGTGGCTTTCTTGCTGGTGTGGCTGTTGGGCGGATTCTTGAGCGGGGCGAGGGTGTTGGCGCAGTCGTCGATCCACTGTCTGAGGTTGCGGGCGGCGGTGTCGGGGTCGGAGGGTTCGGCGGGTGGGCTCAGGGCGAGGGTTGTGGTTAGCTGGTCTTCGGTGACTCTGCTCCAGCAGCGGCGAGGCATTTGTTCGGTGCGGTGGTGCGTGGTGGGCTTCCTGTAGGTGAAGTGGATGCAGTGGTGGTCAGTCCAGTGGGGTTCGGAGGTGTGGTTGAAGGAGACGTGTGGGCTTGCGGAAAAGATGGAGTCTAGCGTGTGGCCGGCGGCGTGGGTGGGTGTAGTCACGAGCTGTCTGAGTCCGAGGGTGGCGAGGTTGTCGATCAGGGTGGTGGAGTTGGTGTCCTTGTTGTTCTCGAGGTGGAAGTTCAGGTCCCCGAGGAGGATGTAGTCCGTGGAGGCGATGGCGTGTGTGCTGACGAAGTCAGCGATAGAATCGCTGAACTGTGGTCGGGGTCCGGGGGTCTGTAGATGAGGGTTCCTCTGAGGGTGGTGTTGGGATCGGTGTGGATCTGGAAGTGCATGTGCTCGGCGGTGCTGAGGGTGTCGTCGGTGTTGGTTGAGACTCTGAGGGTGTTCCTGTGGACGATGGCGATGCCTCCTCCGACTCCGTTGGTGCGGTCCTGGCGGGTGATCTTGTAGCCCTCCGGGATGGCAATGGCGATGTCGGGGGCTGAAGCGGGATTCAGCCAGGTCTCCGTCAGGAATGCGACGTCTGGTGATGGTTGAGTCGAGAAGGTCCCAGAGTTCGATGGCGTGTTTGCGGGCGGAGCGGGTGTTGAGGAGGATGCATCTGAGGTAGTTGGGTTCTTTCCTGGGCGGTGGTTTGGCGGGGCGGGTGCTGGCGAAGCTGCAGTTCCGGCAGGTGAAGGGCCCTTGGGTGCGCTTCGGGGTGGCCAGGTAGCAGGCGTGATCTTTTCCGGGGTTGAGTGCATGGAGGGTGCTGGCGTCGTATCGGCGTCTGTTGATGTGGCGGGCGCGGGGGATGCCCGGACCAGGGGTTCTGGCGCTGGGCGCGGTCACGGCGCGGACGGGCGCAGACGGGCTTGCCTTAGGCGCGCCTTCGGCGCGCCAGCGGCGCGCCCGCTGCGCACGTCCGATGGGGAGGTGGGAGGGAGGAGCAGGGAATGGGGCAGCGAATGGGCAGTGAGGGGGCGGGGCCGCAGGGGCGCAGCGGCGGGAAACAGGCACAGAAAGGAAAAAAAAACTCGCACAATCAGGGCAGCAAGGGGGCATAGAAAGGAAAAAAATGAGCACAATCAGGGCAGCAAGGGGGCACAGAAAGGAAAAAAACGAGCACAATCAGGGCAGCAAGGGGGCACAGAAAGGAAAAAACGAGCACAATCAGGGCAGCAAGGGGGCACAGAAAGGAAAAAAAAAAACGAGCACAATCAGGGCAGCAAGGGGGCACAGAAAGGAAAAAAAAAACGAGCACAATCAGGGCAGCAAGGGGGCACAGAAAGGAAAAAACGAGCACAATCAGGGCAGCAAGGGGGCACAGAAAGGGAAAAAAAACGAGCACAATCAGGGCAGCAAGGGGGCACAGAGAGGAAAAAACGAGCACAATCAGGGCAGCAAGGGGGCACAGAAAGGGAAAAAAAAACGAGCACAATCAGGGCAGCAAGGGGGCACAGAAAGGAAAAAAACGAGCACAATCAGGGCAGCAAGGGGGCACAGAAAGGAAAAAAAAACGAGCACAATCAGGGCAGCAAGGGGGCACAGAAAGGAAAAAACGAGCACAATCAGGGCAGCAAGGGGGCACAGAAAGGAAAAAAAGCAGAGCACAATCAGGGCAGCAAGGGGGCACAGAAAGGAAAAACGAGCACAATCAGGGCAGCAAGGGCGCACAGAAAGGAAAAAACGAGCACAATCAGGGCAGCAAGGGGGCACAGAAAGGAAAAAACGAGCACAATCAGGGCAGCAAGGGGGCACAGAAGGAAAAAAACGAGCACAATCAGGGGCAGCAGCAGGGCACACAGACGGAGCTGTGTGGTGGGGAGCGACCTACCAGTCAAGGTCAGGGGTCGCTCTCTTCACCACGCAGCGGCCGCCATAAATGGGGAGGTGGGAGGGAGGAGCAGGGAATGGGGCAGCAAATGGGCAGTGAGGGGGCGGGGCCGCAGGGCGCAGCGGCGGGAAACAGGCACAGAAAGGAAAAAAAACTAGCACAATCAGGGCAGCAAGGGGGCATAGAAAGGAAAAAAAACGAGCACAATCAGGGCAGCAAGGGGGCACAGAAAGGAAAAAAACGAGCACAATCAGGGCAGCAAGGGGGCACAGAAAGGAAAAAACAGAGCACAATCAGGGCAGCAAGGGGGCACAGAAAGGAAAAAAAACGAGCACAATCAGAGCAGCAAGGGGGCACAGAAAGGAAAAAACGAGCACAATCAGGGCAGCAAGGGGGCACAGAAAGGAAAAAAAACGAGCACAATCAGGGCAGCAAGGGGGCACAGAAAGGAAAAAAAAAGCAGAGCACAATCAGGGCAGCAAGGGGGCACAGAAAGGAAAAAACGAGCACAATCAGGGCAGCAAGGGGGCACAGAAAGAAAAAAAAAAACGAGCACAATCAGGGCAGCAAGGGGGCACAGAAAGGAAAAAACGAGCACAATCAGGGCAGCAAGGGGGCACAGAAAGGAAAAAACGAGCACAATCAGGGCAGCAAGGGGGCACAGAAAGGAAAAAAAAAAAAACGAGCACAATCAGGGCAGCAAGGGGGCACAGAAAGGAAAAAACGACCACAATCAGGGCAGCAAGGGGGCACAGAAGGAAAAAAAAAACGAGCACAATCAGGGGCAGCAGCAGGGCACACAGACGGAGCTGTGTGGTGGGGGAGCGACCTACCAGTCAAGGTCAGGGGTCACTCTGCGATTGGGGCTAGGCCTCTGGCTCATGCTGCGGCAATGAAGATACACACACAACATTTGGCATGTATGAGCCAAGACCCCGAGCGCTCCTTCATGTTCCATTCGGGCGAGCCCGCCCTCCGGGTGCATGCTACTGTCATGTCAGGTCATGTCATGTGGGTAACACGATCAAGCATGAAACGCTTTGGGTACGAGTGGCGGCTCTCATAGAGGGCTTGCCACTTACACATGTAACACATACTCTTGGCCATCAGCGCGTGGGACCCCACGCTGTAGGCAACACGCAGCAAGAAATGCAGTAGCCACTTGTTCAGTAGTAGCAGTCACAAGGTCTGCGACAAAAGTCGATACCGACACACTGGCAGCCGTGGCGGCTACCAGAGACGGGACGTAATACCCACAGGGCTTTCCGTCCAGATATGAATCCCAATTGTCCCCGGAACAAGTTCCGACAGTAACAATTCCTGCCGTTGGGGATCCGCTGATTCCCAACGAGGACCGCAGACATGCGTTGATCACAGCTGCACATGAGGGCAAGGCTTCGGCGCATGCCGGTGTATCGGCAACGGTGTCCCTCTTGCAGCAACGTCCTGTTTCCGCCCCCGCATGGCATTGCTGATAGCTCTCTGTGGCCTTCTGTTCCCACTATGATAGCAAGCTTCAACAAATTAAGGAGGCTCAAAGCACTGTTATTCCAACATGAGGTTGCCTTGACCTCGGCCTGTGAAACATTCGAGCTACAGGTGGCTCAGACATCAAGTGAAATACAACCCCAATTAAATAGCAATTGCCTCCCACATTTTGGGGAGTTGATACACCAATTATACAATGTATCTGACACAGGAGGCCTTGCACCTTTTTTTAAATTGTTGGGCTCAGGTCTTGTGTCCTCGTTTCGAAGGATATTTGGTGTGATTCCGGCTTTTATTCATTCCATTCTTTTCCAGCGCCTTTGGCTGGGTTGCCGTTGATCCTGTTGCTTGCTGGTGCTGTCCTGGTACTTGTATAACTACTTTGTAATGGCTGCCCTTCATGTGGTACTCGATCATCCGGTCCAGCTGGAGCTGAACCGTAGCCGATTGCAGGAATACCTTGGTTGCCTGCCTATGGCTGTTGTGGGTGCTGCCTACAATGTGACTTACAGATACGCATACTTTACATACGTTCATCCAGTTTTTTGGTGCCGCGACTGTCCTTTCTCCTGGGCTTTGGATTTGTGCCTCTCAAACGCCATACGGCCTTGCCCTGATTAGGACCGGTTGCTGTGGCCCCTATTGCGTCATGATCAATCATGTGCAACTGGTACCCGCATGCTGATGGCGGCCGTGAATGGAGTGCTGGCACAATGGGACATCTGTGAAGGGGCGTCGCGTCTGCTGCACCACAGCTACATTGAGTACGATACAGGTTGTCCGACCATGCTTTTTGAAGCTTTGGATTATGATGAGCACGTATGCTCCTTCGAGTTGTTGAATTGGGTGTTGTCCCTCCTTGTCTATGAGGAGGGGGACCGTCTTTTGGAACACCTTGCCTTCCAAGGTTCAACGGATCTCATATGATTCCGATGATTAATGTTCAACAAGACATTTTTGATTTTTCTACTTCTCGTATTTTACCACTAATTAACCTTGTTCTGATTTTGATTTTGTTGAACTTTGCCCCTGCTATGCTCAGTGCTTTGACTCTGCTTGCGACTTAGACCTTGTTTTTTCTATTCTTCTGCAATCTGGCCAGGGGAAGGGTCTCATGTGGGTTTAAGGGAGCCCGTTGGCATCTTTAGGTAGAATGGGTCCGGAGGCCATGATGCTGCTTTAGCACACGACACTACAGGCTTCTTCTAATGCAAGAATGTGTTCGCTGGTCACATGCGAGCCGCTGGCTGCGCTGGTTCCCTGCTTGTTCCTGGAGTTTTGTCTGTGCATCGTGAGCAAGGTCAAACAACACCGTCCCCTGTGATTTTGATCTGGTCAGGCCCTGGCACGTTGGCAAAACATGCCCTGCAGCTGCTGTTTGTGGGACACGCACCTTTTTCTTGATGTTAGGAGAATGCATGTTACACGCAGACACACTTGAGGAGTGACTTTTTAAGAATGAGGAGCTGTATGGAGCTGTGATGTAGAGACACGATCTATGTCTTAGGGGTATGGGGTCTGCTATACAGACCCAGGGATCTGCTATGTTGTCATCTTGGTTTTTCCGTCCATGGGGAGGGAGTGTAGGTTTAATGGTCCTGTCTCCAGGATCAATGTACAATGATTTCTCCTATTATTTGGTATGGACTTGCTACAATGCTGACAATGTTTGTATTATGCATTCTGATTTTAGTAGTGGCTCGTATGCTGCATTTCAGAGCACGTTAGTTGATATTAACATTTTGGACTGACTCAGTGGCTCTGTCAATCTCTTGTTGTGGATGGGTACGAGAGTCTGAGCGATGGGGAATAACCTGTTGCCACGATCCCTGAGTGATTAGGGGAGTGTTGTGTTCTGGGTTGTCTAAACGACAGTTTCTCAATCTCTGTATGGGAGGGCAGGTGGGACACCATGGCTAGCCGGTCGTGGGCTCGTGGGTACTAAGGCTGTAGGAGGCGTAGCCCCTATATCCCGGAGTCCCGCATTGCTGTGCATAGTTCTGTGTATGTGCAGACTCCCTACAACACTACATTGCGACATTGTCGATTGAGGGCGGGGTGGCGCCAACACCACAACAGAGACACACGCCATAGTTACTTTGGTGGCCATCCCGGAAGTGGACCACGCCCAGGGCCCCGGGCTGTTGGTTCACACTCCTGCGCTGGACCTGCGTACGCCGGACCAGCCCACTACGCTTACGCTTACAGGGGTGGCGACATGGCTACATGTCCAAGGTCTTCCCCACTGCCTGAGGTGACATGGTTGCGTCCACTGTCCACATCACTACAGGCACCAGCAGTATATGTCCACATGGACATGTCTGTGCTCTGCATACTCAAGACTGTCCAGCACATCACCGCCACACTTGGCATTGTGTACATTCTCATTCATGGGTCCATTGCCTCCTTCGCACATTCTTGGTTCCCACCTCTCCCCACCTTCTGCAGTCGTGTGGCAGAGGGGCTATGCCTTTGGGGATGGTTTGTCTACATGTCTGGCCCCTGTTGCCACAGTTACTTGTGTTGTCGTGTCTGGTAGGTGGGCATGTTTGTTAGCATGTTATATGTGATTTAGTTACGTGTGCATTCCCACAGTTGTAAGTTGTATGATTGTGGAGTTGAGGTGCGTGGTGTGTTCCGTTGGTGCTTGCCAACGAGCAGTGCATTTCCATAGGTGCCATCCTGGAAGCGCTGGTTGATGATGGACTGTCAGAGGATGTGGGAGTCATGCACCCTGCCTGGGAAGTTGGCGACGGCATTGGTGTACAGTCCCGGGTGGTCCACCTTTTCCTTGTACATTGAGGGGATGCGTGTGCTTTCTGTAGCTGTAATTGTGTGCAGTGTCGGCAGGGGGCACGAGTAGGACATGTGTGCAGTGAACCAGCTATGGCGTAGATGCCTTGCTTAGTCTCCAGCTGTTCCTGCGCAGTGTGGGGGTGGTGAAGGTGGTGGGGTAACAAGCTGATGATGGCATCCAAGACAGGTGTGAGGAACTTTGATAGGGCTGGCTGTGAGACTCCTCCGACTCTGGCAATTGTTGGTTGGGAGGTACCAGGGGCCAACAGGTGCAGCACAGCCAGCAGCTCTGTCTGCGGAGGGATGTTGGTTGTCCGCTGTGTTGGTGCCGTCAGCCTGTGGGCAATGTGGGTCAGGATGCGGTGGATGTTTGTCCTTTTGGGCCTGTGGTGGGCAATGACATCCTCTGGCGTTGAGTCTCTGGGGCTGGTGCGTTTTCGGAAGGTCCGCTGTCTTGTTCTGCGCTGCCTCGGTGGCAGTCCGGGGGGTGGTCCTGGGGGTGGGGGGTCCTGGGGGTGGTAGCGGTGGGTGTTGTGGCCCTCTTGGGTCTCCAGGCTGCATGATTAGTAGCTCCATGGCATCTGTTGGTCTTCAGATGTGGCTCTGGGCTGGGCTCCCTTTGTGCTGCAGGTTTTCGTCCTACTTAAGAACAGGCAAAAGCAGGTCTTAGGTTCCTGCTGCTAACGTGCCTTATCGCCTGTTTTTGGTCCGCATCGCCGTTCTGGCTGGTCGTTGGGAATATCGCGAAGTGGTCTTATCGTGGGTTTTTGCACGGGAACGCCTACTCTGCATATGATTAGCGTTAGTTGTCGCTGTCAGCCTTGGCGATGTTTTTGGCGGCAGCTATCGCAGGAAAACTGACGATGTGGGCTGTTAGCGCAGGCTTGTGAATGGGGCGATGGGTCTCTCGCAACTTTCGTGGCGGTTAAGTTCCGCTAATTCGGCGATGGGTCCTTGAGAATATGCCCCATGGTGTGCATCATGACAAAGCTGCTGAATCAATAAAAAACAAACAATGAAATAAGATGTCATATGTAAAATTGATTGCACCCTAACTGAGATACAGTATTTGTGAAAAGCACGTGCAAAAACAAAAAAACTTTCACAAAAATCCCTGGGGTGCACTTTTTCCCCTGATTACTCTCTGTGTTAAAAACACAAGAAGTGTAAATCTTACTTTTTAAAAACTGTAAAAATACAATATGTATGACACACGTTTGTCCAGCTTTGACGAATGTTGTACACAAATGTAGGTATGTAACAGATGCAAAAGATTTTCTTGGAGAACTTAATATCTTATGTAAATTCTTTGTTTCATTCCATTTGTGAATCCATTAACCACATAAAAGTGTGCTCACAATTTTCCCAACAGGTCCACAAGGGCTCCCTATACCTTATATTGCTGCTGAACATTAATCTAACATCATTGGACCAGAACTTCCCCATAGGTTGCTGCTGCAAGACGATAACGAGCATAAAGAATGGACAGTGCATAAAATAAGCAAAAGTAAACTGAAGAAGTCACTCTTTTACTAGAAATATTGATGGGGTGCACATACATCTCCTGGTCAATCCCTCAAAGTGAGTGATTGGTGGTGAGAAATGTTCACCTTATCAGACGGTTGGAATGGATTGTGCCACTCAGCACATATTGAGGATGCGGCGTCCATGCTTGTGGGTCAGGTGCGGATCACAGTGGTAATAAAAGGAATGTGCTGTGGATGGGTAAGCAGTTCAGATCTGATATACTGACAGCAATCTGAGTAATAAAAGCCCAAATAAAGGCAAAGAATATTGCTCTTGATAAGGCAAAGTAGTTTGATGTTGCAAAGTCTGCAATTTACAAAATCACATGATCTGTGGCCACAAAATACCTTTTTACAATCTACAAAAGCTCTTTGTGACTTTGAAAAAGCTTTTATGGCGCGCTCCATATTCCAATCAAGAGGTGCTTGGAAGAGACATTCCCTCCTCCCGGCAAGTCACAAAGGTATCTTTCAAAAGGTTACATCTCCATTGAGGTCATAAACCATTGACCTGTTGCCGACCCCATTGTTGGGCTGGTAACTGATTCGCAGGGACAGATTGCTATTTGGGAATCATCCTGGACGGCCTCGGGGAGAGCAGACAAATGTCCCTGAGACCACTGTCTTGTCCCTCTGAAGTACACACAGTGCTTAATTTGAGCCAGTAGTTTCCGGTCCTCGGCACCGGCACTTAATTGTCAACACCAGTGCTTGTGACAGTCTGCCACAAGGTGGCGCTGACTGTCTAATTTAGAGATGAGCACAACAGTTAATTATTCATTCAAAATACATTAAAAATGACTATTACCCGCCGCCCAATAACTGTGGGGGCCTGGAATAGTCCAAATTGTCACACTTGTAGGGGTGTAATGGTTAGTAGTCATGTTGTTACTGCTATTGGCAGCACGGCATGAGGCAATGTGTGGTGCAAGCTGCAGTGGCCTCCAGACGATAGCCCTGGCACTTATTGTTTTACAAATTAAGCACTAGGTACATGCTCTACTTTGAAAAATGCTTTCATGCAGGGAACTTGAACGTATGTATGGAGGTCTGATGTCCTGGGAAGGCCTCCATTCTGGTCCACACCCATTCACAGAAGATCATAAAATGTCTCCTGCCTCATTCATCTTCATGAGGCAGGTGCAGTGGTTAATTTGTAAAAAAAATAAGTGCTGGAGCTCTTGTCAGAAGGCAGCTTGCACCAGCCTATTTCTCCTGTTAGCCCCACCTAAAACAGAACTATGAAAGTGGGGAGAGGATGTGGCATAATGGCCAGAGTTGTCATCTTCAGAGCTGGGGAACCAGGGTGGAGCCTCGGCGTCGGCTCAACATTCTGTCATTCTGCTCAAATCACTTAATCTCCTGTGCCTACCATAGATGAATGTGTCCTTAACTGGTCCTCATGAAAAGCGCTGGTGTTGATGACTAAGTGCCGGTGCTGAGCACCGGAAACCACCGGCTCAAATTAAGCACCACTGGTTCTGGGACAACCTGTGAATAAACATTGCGAAATGTTGAACAGATATATATGTCTTCACTTTTTCTGATATGAGGTCCTTTGTGGATGCACGTTTTCCCTAACTCATTATTTCCTTCAGACCTCCCTGTCTTAGTTAAATTATTTTTAAATGTATTATTTTTCCTAGCGCTGACTGCGCTGCCTGTAATCGTTTTTCATCTGTTTCTGTTTTGATCATGTTTGCAATTTGTAACCTGATATTTTAACGTAAACACAATTGTATAAGAGAAAAGAAATACAATACAATGAAAAGTACTTTCTTGGCATATCAAGTCAAACATGCCCTGCCAAAGTAAGTACACAAAGTACATTAAATAATACTGGAATTATAATTGCATTCCAGAGTATTTGCTTTTCAGGGCTGAATTTTATGTCTGCTGTGGTGGGCGTATCTTAGATATTTTTCAGGCCTTTGTTGTTTCTGGTTTGTTCTCTAGACTAGGCAGTGTTTCTCCGTTTTATCTAAGAAGTCTTACTTCTGTGCTCAGAATGTAAGACTGTGTAACATGTATTACACGGAGTAAAACTATTTGAAAGCATTACATATCTTACCATGGCAATCTGAACCAGAGTGGCATGGTACCACAATATTGAGTTTTAAGTATTCTGCTATAAAAACATCGTAGGAAAAATGTTGCTGACCAAAATATCAACAAGGTAGGTATATACAGTTAACTATGGTCTTACTACTCAACTACACAAGTATGTACCTCGGATATATATATATATATATATATATATATATCCAAAGAGTCCAGGGAACGGATGTGATCAAGGTCCGTTCCGGACTGAAACGCGTAATGGCCGACATTAAATCGCAACTTTAAGCACTCAATTGTGGGTCCGTGTCTGCTTTGCTGAAGAAATACCTGCGGGAGGCGAGAAGCAGCCTTTTGGATATATATATATATATATATATATATATATATATATATATATATTATCTACTGGCGGTCGCCAGTAGATAGTTATAGTTAGGACCTATTTTCCATAGGAAATCCGCAACATTCTATTTGAAATAACTTTGGCGCCGGTTGACGAATCTTCGCGAAATTTTCAAACTTTGTGGCCCGCTCCGGTCCGCTCCTATCTTGAAAGTTTCGGGGTGATTCGGCAAGCGGGGGCTGAGAAAAAAGGGGGGTCCCAAAACGTGTTTTCCCCATGCAATTTTCCATAGGAACCTTTCATCGCAGCTACAGCCCGAACTGCTGAACGGAATTACACCAAATTTGGCAAAAAGGTAGCCCTTGGTTCAGTATCGTGCCTTTTACTTAAATGGTGTAAATCCGTTCAGTAGTTCCTGAGAAAATCAAAAGTAAAATCACATATATATCTATGGCCGAGTAGGGTCCGCGTACCCTCCCGATCACGAGCTGCATGCTAATTGGCTGTCAACACTCCAAATCAGGAAGTGTTGGCAGCCATTTTGTTCCTCGGTAGAACCGAGGGACAGAAACAAGTGCACAAAACGCACAAAGGGGGCAGGGTAGAAACACCCTGACCCCCTAGGTCTGATCAGAAGGTCCCACAAGGACCCCCTGGGCAGAAAAAAGCATTTTTTTTTTTTTTTAAATCGGCGGGATGCGCTTAGGGTGCACGAATCCTGCCGTGATTACAAAAAAAATGAGGCACAGAAACACGTCGCAAAACGCTAAAAGGGGGCAGGGTAGAAACACCCTGACCCCCTAGGTCTGCTCAGGGGGTCCCACAAGGACCCCCTGGGCAGAAAAAAGCATTTTTTTTTTTTTAAATTGGCGGGATGCGCTTAGGGTGCGCGGATCCCGCCGATAAATAAAAAAATCGAAGCGCGGTCTCCCGCGCTTCGATGGTATTTTGCCCCCGGGTGGCCCAAGTCCCGGGGGCATGCGGGGGTTGCGTTTCATTTTATGTGGGGGGCCTCTAAGGCCCCCCAAGCCCCGGGGATCGCCACACCCCGGGGCTTTAGAAAAAAATGGTGTGGGAGGGCTCTCCGCCCTCCCGCAGCCCCGGGGACCGCCACCCCCCGGTGCTTCTTTTTTTAAATTTTAAGGAACTGTGTGGGGGGGCTCCAACCCCCCCACACGCCCTGGGGACTGCCACCTCCCCGGGGCACTTAGAAAATAAATGTGGGGGTCCGTTTGGGACCCCCGAAGCCCCGGGGACCACCACCTCCCCGGGGTTCAGTTGTTGTTGGGAGGGGGGCCGCGTGGCCCCCCTCCTGGAGCCTGTGGTGGCCCTGGGGACCGCCACCCCCCAGGGCCAGCTCCTGAAGTGACTCCAGGGACCCTCAGGATTCAAGGGGACTTAATCCCCCAACTTAAAACGCGCCACGGGGCGCGTTTGCACAGTGGTGAAGGGAGGGGGCGGGGCTTCAGGTGACATGTGTGCAAACAGGCCCTGTGGCGCATTTTAAGATGGGGAATTAAATCCCCTTCAATCCTGAGGGTCCCTGGGGGCCAACTAGCCCACCAGGTACGTCCAGAAAGCGCCACAGAGCTGCGTTGCAGAGAGGTGTAAAAAGGGGCGTGGCCTCTGAACACCTCTCTGCAACGCAGCTCCCTGGCGCATACTGGAGGTACAGGGTGGGCTAGTTGGACCCCAGGGGCCCTCATGATTCAAGGGGACTTAATCCCCCAACTTAAAACGCGCCACGGGGCGCGTTTGCACAGTGGTGAAGGGAGGGGGTGGGGCACGTTATAGTTAGAAATTAGCATTTAAAAAACCTTTGAAATTCACTTAAAAAACCATAGGTTTCAGGCACGTTATAGTTAGAAATTAGCATTTAAAAAACATTTGAAATTCACTGAAAAAACCATAGGTTTTAGGGACAGTTATAGTTAGTTGGACATTGCACTCGTACAAAACCCGTGAAATTCCCCCGTTATAGTTAGTTCAGCTAACTATAACTCGCGCCCCCGCAATGCACTGCTGATGACGTCACATATTACATCACTCATGACATGGTCAGTGACATCACTGATGACATCTCAAATGACATCACTGATGACATCACTGATGACATCATCCATGTGATAATTTCATGCATCTTCTCACACCCTAATATAACCTTTGATACACCCACTCTAAATAAAAAGACTGCCATTCTCAAAACCATACACACTCCAACACCAATAACTACATACACTGTCACTGATTCTTAGGTCTACACACACCCATCTACTCACTCACCCGTACAGTCACTCATACTTACGGGCACTCAGTACGGTACTATCATATGCACTCATACACCTATATAGACACTCACACACCGCCACTCATCCATAGAGGTACTCACACACCTAGTCAGTCATGCAAATAATTAATCACACTGCCATTTACTCACCTATACAGTTATACACACCCCAGCTCACTTACTCATACAAATACTCGCACATTCTTACGCTCTTATACAATCACTGATACAAGTACATACTCATCCATACAGCCACTCTCACAATCACACACACTCTCACTTATAGCCATTTATATACTCCAACACACATATATACTGCCTTTCACATATGTAGTTACTCACACATGTACCACTGCGATATACATTCACTCACTAACACACCCATACACACACTCACTCACCCAAGCAGTCCATCACAGACGCACTCTTCAAATCATGCACCCAGTGAATCACCCACTCACACATCTATGTACAGAGTCACACACACCCCACCCACACAAACACTCAGGCACCCATACAGATACTCACAGAACCAATCAATAACCCATATAGACACTCATGTAGCTATTCGCAAATCCATGCATCCACTTACACACCAACAGACAGACGGATACAGACATTCACACAGTTTAGTCACTAACCCATGCATTCAGTAAGATACATTTAATCACTTACTTGTAGAGTCAGTCACGCACCTACTAAATCATCCATTCAGACACTTATACACACACTCATTCTTCAATACGCCTTTCCCTATATATATTAAACATATTTAAACTTTACAGAAACACACAGTCACTGGATGATGTCATCAGTGATGTCATCAGTGATGTCATTTGAGATGTCATCAGTGATGTCATCAGTGATGTCACTGACCATGTCATGAGTGATGTAATATGTGACGTCATCAGCAGTGCATTGCGGGGACGCGAGTTATAGTTAACTGAACTAACTATAACGGGGGAATTTCACGGGTTTTGTACGAGTGCAATGTCCAACTAACTATAACTGTCCCTAAAACCTATGGTTTTTTCAGTGAATTTCAAATGTTTTTTAAATGCTAATTTCTAACTATAACATGTCTGAAACCTATGGTTTTTTCAGTGAATATATATATATATATATATACATATCCAAAGAGTCCAATCCAAAAAGAGAGGAGGCGGCACACCAATTCCATCCACGAGTGATTTATTAGTGCAAAACAACACGTTTCAGCCGAGTCGGCCTTTGTCAAGTTTGCAAACCAAAGTCAAAAAAGCTGTTATATACAAATGACGTCATAATGGACATAAAAGAAATCCTTCGAGGTACGACCTTCTCATACACTACAGTATTGCACGGACAGTTCTAAAATAAAATTACAATCAAAATAGTATGATTTCCTGCCAAATAGAGCATAATGTGTGCAAATTGGTCACTTTAGTATTGAACATTGTGATTTACCATAATGAACATTTCATTATACCCGTGCTCCATACTAGACATAGAAGAAATCCCTCTGGTCAATTATTTTTACAAAGCACAAAGTTGAAAAATGGGCCACATTTTTTAAGTAAAACAACATTCTTACGTGCAAATGTATTGTTTTGACTTGAGATCGATAACAGACTACGCCGCAATTATATATTCATGCGATCTTAGTTACACAACATAATCATCATAGAGAAAATATCTCAATATAATGAAATGAGTTGCTCTCATATGGACGGAATCAATTTTACTTCATAATTATACGAAATCATGATATATCATAATTATCATGATTTTAGTTTCGACAAGTCATATTGGCAGAAAAGGTAAAAAAGAATTATAATTAATCAAAATTCATCATTACTTTCATATGTAATCCTTTCATTTGAATAATCATCGAACCAGAACCAAACAAAATTAACATGAAAATGGACCTCACATCAAAACTGTCCGCTTAATGTCCATGATGTTTAATAGATATAGTCTTACGGCTCAAGAATTGGTAAGGACAATTAGAATTTGGAAATATTCTATGAGTGAAAATTACATATAACCAGAGTAGACGAACCATATGTAAGTTGGGATGTCCTTGATTATGACATCGATGCAATGTCGGCCATATCACATATAAAATTAATGTGAAAGGTCCTTTATTACTTAGTTGTGTAAAGCAGATGCTTTAGCCTTAGAACGTTTGTGACATTTCCTATTCATACCTCAGTACCTTTCTTTGCACTTGGAAAGGCATTATCAGATTGTTTTTTTCTTCAACTTAATCTATTTGGTCATTATGATCAAATTCTAAATGTTGTAATAAACATTGCACGTTAAAAATAAAGTTAATATACAAGAGCTATGCTATATTTTACTACTAATCAGGCAGCCACAAGTGCAACTACCTTGCAGACACAGGGTATTGATTTGAATGGTGCAGCAGGTACAGTAGCAACAGGCCCAAAGGTTGTCAGAACTCCTCGAAATACCTAATACTGCTATATTTTACTACTTATCAGGCAGTCACCATTGCAGTTACCTTGCAGTTAAAAGGGGCTCGATTTGCATGGTGCAGAAGGTGCAGTGGCACCGGGGCCAAAAACTGTAGAGACCCCCCTAGACGTAGAATATTGCTAAATTTCACTTCTTAACAGGCAGTCACAAGTGCAGCAGGCACTGGGGTCATGATTTCAATCGTGCTGCAGGTTCAGTGGCAACGGGGCCAAAAGTTGTCAGAACTCCTCTAAACACCAAATATTGTTATATTTAACTACTAAATAAGCAGTCACAAGTGCAGTTACATTGCAGGCACTAGGGTCATGATTTCAATGGTGCAGTGACACCGGGGCCCAAAGCTCTACGAACCCCTCTAAACACCGAATACTGCAATATTGTACTACTAAACAGGCAGTCACAAGTGCAGTTACCTTACAGGCAATATGGCCATGATTTGAATGGTGCAGCAGGTTCAGTGGCACCGGGCCAAAAACTCTAGGGACCCCACTAAACATAAAATATTGCTAAATTTTACTACTAAACAGGCAGTCACAAGTGCAGTTATCTAGGGGCCAAAAGTTGTCAGAACTCCTCTAAACACCAAATATTGCTATATATAACTACTAAATAATAATAATAATAAAGATATTTATAAAGCGCGCAGCTACCCCAAATTGGGTGTCCTGGCGCTTATATAGACAGTACCCAAGGTAGAGGAGAGCGCATTTCTAGTCATTACGACTAAAGAGCCAGGTCTTCAAGGCCTTTCTGAATTCCTGTTCGGACTGCATCATGCGTAGGTGGGGGGAAGGTTATTCCAGCACTTGGTGGTCCCCCATTCAAATGTCCTGCCTCCCATTCTTGCCTTCGCAAAACGTGGGCTGGAGAGGTAACGTTTGTGGTTGGACCTTAGGGGTCTGTCCTGTTGATATGGGCGAAGTCTCTTCCTCAGGTAGTTGGGCCCTTTTCCTTGGTACGCACGAAAGGCAAACGTAAGGGCCTTAAATTCGATATACGTTTGGCTATCGGCAGCCAGTGAAGTTGTCAGTTACATTGCAGGCACTTAGGTCATGATTTCAATGGTGCAGTAGGTGCAGTGACACTGAGGCCCAAAGCTCTACGAACCCCTCTAACACCAAATACTGCAAACTTTTACTACTAAACAGGTAATCACTAATGCAAGTTATCTTGCAGACACTGGGGGCATGATTTGAATAGTGCAGCAGGTGCAGTGGCACCGAGACCAAAAGTTGTCAGAACACCTCTAAACACATAATATTGCTTTTACATCAATTAACTATACTATTTCCCTCTTTCGTTTCATTTGTCAAAATGTTGCTATTACTTACCCGCACTATTACACTAGTAACAGCACAGTATATTGCCTTTTTGTACATAAACAATGCATAACATTTTAAAAGACTTTCTATAACTTATATTGTACAACTACTCAACAAGCTACAACTTACAACAAAAAAGAGTCTATTATCAATCACATAGGCAAAACATAATGCATTTACCAATGCGTGTTATATTTGCACTGCCAAATTAGGGGGAAGACAACTCTACTTGAAGCAATTGGTCAGTGAATAGGAAATTTGCATGATGCACTCTGCATTTATATTCTGTTTGCATGCTTATGATGTCAGGCAGTGAGCAAAAACAACTAGGGGCCCAAAGTACTATGCCCAATATATTTACTCATAGGATCTTTCAGTCAGCCCTCTTAACCTATTAGTTTGTATTGCGATAATCACAGTTTTATTTGTTGTAAAATCCCAAGGCTTGACTCCATTTTTAGTACGTTAAGCTAGCCTGTCTGCTTTTGGTCCACATTCAACATTTCATTATCTTTCAAAGAACTTGTGGAAGTGTCACTTCCGCTAAACAATGACTTTACTAATGCATAAGGCGACACAAGTCTGCTACAAGCTACATGATATCTAGGTTTCAATGTGTTATAGTAGATGTGAAATATAAGCATATAGTCCGAGTTGACGTATTTTTCATCATGCTGGTTTAGCCCGGTTATGTCTCGGATTAGTGGAAAGCCCCTAATGTAGGCTAAAGTCAGTGGTCAGTCTTAAATAAAGCCCATGAATTGACCACTGAATTAAAAAGGCCTTCATACCATGTTATCACAAGAGGTCCTGCCAGACTATCGCGGCATACACTCTTATGCTGAGAGTCGATACAGAGAGGAGGAGCTGAGCCCAGTTGATCATGTGTTTTCCTTTCGAGGGAACACTCTCTCCCTGCTGAATGCTGAAAACTACAGCTGATCTGGTGTGAACAGTTATTCAGTGCGCTGGGCCCCGAAAAACTCTATAGGCAAGTTTGCTACTCCATGCTCTCATAGTGTAGTGCATGAAGTAGTATTTAGGATAGTAGTCTGCCGGGAACATTCTAATTATATTAGAACTGTTCATTTTATTCTCGATCCTAACAATATACATCAGTGCAGTTTTAATTATATTCTGTGTGATTATTACTCGTGTAATAAGCAACAGGATGAGACTGTTACAATAAAACACTTTTAAATGTATATAGTGTATTTTCTTAGGCAGTGCTTGAGTGTGCTATTCTAAAGAATGAAATGGTTTGAATTACCACTGCGTCTTTGAACCCTTCACAGGGCTGTTAGTAACACAGAAAGTACAGATACCACACCAGCAGGTATGCTCCATGAGTTGTGTGGGGCTACAATAACCTAGATTTCCCTGCTCAAGGGATGGATCACTGAACTCAGTTCAGGCACCCGTGGGTACGGAAGCCAAACTATGTAGACCTGGGCCAAAGTTCCAGGATATGCAACATGGTACCCAAACATCAGCATTCAGGTTTTTTATGGATCTTTGAGTAGTCTTTGAATATGCCCTCTCAAAATAGCCATCATCACACATACACAGAAACGTCAAGTACTGCTTGATCTACCCAAACATCATCCCACGTCCGCTAGCATCAAGCAGCTCCACTGGCTTCCAGTTCGGCGGCGAGTGGATTTTAAGGCCCTCTGCCTAGTGCACAAAGCTCTGTATGGAGGAGGAGCGGAGGATATACAACTCCTATTTCCTCTGTATGTGCCAATACGCTGTCTCAGGTCCACTAATGCTGGACTGGTACGTACCCCCAAAATAAGAAGAGTCAGATGGGGAGGAAAGGGTTTCTCATACCAAGCGGCCAAATTATGGAACTCCCTCCCCGTACAGATACGACTACAGGCCAGCAGGGCTCTTTTTAGAAAAATGATAAAAACATGGCTCTTCGCCAAGCTCTAGATCTGTTAGCGTTGCCTGGTTTTCACACACCTTAGCGCCAAGACGCCTCGGCAATAGTGCGCTTTATAAATATTCAGTCAGTCAGTAGTAATCATGGTTGTCCTCCTGCAGACAGAATAAGGAAAGCACCTATTTACTGTAGGTTTGTCAAGCGTTTATTCCACATCTGTGGTTTTCTATGGTTTTTCAATCTCATGTTTTATTGAACTGTTTAATTAAAAAGGCGGCTACTCATATGGTGATAGGAGTAAATTACTAAGAGGCAGTTATACATCATCTCAAGAACAGAGGTGACCCAGATGCAGGGTGGGGGCAGTTAGATTTGTATAGCTGCAGACACAGCATATGCATTTGAAACATTTTACTCGCGGATGGAACTTAAGGGCACAGATGCTGCCTCGTGGCAGTTTCATGCTTGCAAACCAGATGTTCTGCCTGCAGATAGGGCATACCAATACTTGGAAATACCTTTGATTTACCAAAAACACCAGAATTGCTTTGCTAGTGAGTTACCACACACAGTCACAGGAATGTTAGATTGGGTCCCTTGAGTAACGAAGGGATAACATGGCCTGTATTAGGTGGATGTGCACCGTTTCCATATTCTGAGAACCTACCAATGGCTGATGTTGTAGGAATCTTAAATTGCACTGTCCCCTTATACAAGAAACTCATACAATATGTGCTATGAACTATGAATGGTAGACCAGCTCGTGTAGTGCTGGGACAGGTTGTTGTACAGGGAATCAGCCCAAAGGCAATAAATGCTGTATTGAGAAAGATGCCCACAAAGCATGATGAAATTGGCTTCTGGATTGCTCGCAAGACCAACCATTTGGAAGTGGTTTTCTCTCATGCAACACCTCAAGACAAGCATAGATTACTGACTATGTGTCTTCCCCTTGGAATGGTTCCACCTGAAGAAGAGCGCAACACCTGGGGAAGTATATTTTCATGCATCTACATTAACACGCAAGGCATACCCTCATTATCAGTGCTCTCGGAAGTATTGAAACAAGTACAACATGAGCAGAAGGCTATACCAACTCTGGCCTTAGGCATGAAATGAATGGGAAATTTTTCTACAGTTTCTTCAATCATCCTAGGCACCATTAGCTGGAAAGCGTCAGCTTTGGCTATGCTTCAGAGGCTTGAGGTAGTTTCTGTCCAGAATCATGAACATGAATTATCCAAAATAATATCTGAAGTTTATACTTCTGTGGCCCGTGACACTTTAGGTCAGGGGTGCAGTGACCCCCCTGGTTTAGCAGCTGCAGGAGGGGTGGAATTCTTTTAAGGCCTCTCCTGTATGCAATTCACAGACAAAAGCTCAGAATTAATGCTGTAAATGAATTCAGCACCAATTGAAGAGCAAGCAGGAGCAAGGAAGAACAAAAGATGGGTAAATAGACAAGGGGAATAGGGGAGGAATACTGAGCGAGAGGAAGGGTGAAAGGAAAGAAAGATGGATGGATGAATGAATGCGTGGATGAATGAGTGGGTAGATGGGAGAGTGGGTGAAAGGGTGAGTGCATTAATAGATGGATGGACAGGTGAAAAGAAGGCAGAATAAAGGATGGAGGGTGAGTGGGGGAAAAGATGAATGAATGGATGACTGAGTGGATGTATGGATGATGAATGGCAAAACGGATGAATGGATGTATTGATGGATGGATGGCAGAGTGGATGGATGGAAGGCAGAATGGATGGATGAGTGGATCGCAGTCTAGATGGATTGATGGACAGGTGGATGGCAGAGCAGATGGACGGTAGAACAGATGGATGACAGAGTGGATGAATGGCACAGTAGATGGATGATAGTAGGAAGGGTGGAAGAATGGATAGATAGCATGGATGCCATTTAGGGGTCGCACTGTGACCCCTGGCATGTGTGTGTGAATGAGTGAACATAAAGGTCAAGTGGCGCGTAATGTCTCTTCCGCTACCCCAGGCCTTTTCATAAATTGACGTTCATGATAGATGGATGGATGGATGGCAGAGTGGATGGATGGATGGGATGTAGAAAAATTGACCAATGGTTGAAAGAATGAATGGGTGACAGAATGTGAAGGTGAAATTGTGGATATCAGTGGGTGGATGGAAGGGTTAAAGGATGAATGGATATATGCTTGGACTGAAGAGACAAGGGAGGTCTTCTAGGGAGGGTTGAGCTCACTTGCTTCACTCACCTGGTGCCATCAGAGTTTTAGTTCAAAGTGGGGTTGTTTTTTAATTGTCTGTCTACTCCCTTGCTTTAAGTACACGGGCCATTAAACCACATCTCATACCGAAGATCGACATTGAAAGCTCAACTAAGGATAAACTTGTAATTTAGTTTATAAAGAAATAAGGGGGAGAGAAAAGGTGAACTGGATCACCAGTAACTCAGGAGTCAGACTGGGGTGGTTATAATGTGAGGGACTACGGTAAAATTAGAAAGCCAGAACAATATCAGTATTCTGATAGCCGCTCTTTTCAAGACTCTGATGGTAAATGAACAGAAAGAGGAAGTCAGACCAAGTACAAAAGAAGAGAAGAATATAGCAAGCAGAAATAATCAGAACAAAAAACTGAGGCTAGTCTTCAGAGAGACGAGAAAGGCTCAGCTTAAAAACTGTATTTAAAATGAAGACGGTGGAAGGACTATCGAAGAAACATACTTTATCAGCTATGGATATTTATGCAGAACGGGATTTGAGTGAGGGCGCTTCTAGACAACACAGAAAAAGTAACAATAGTGCATGAGACTTCCCAGGAATTTCGGGTGGCGAGTCCAACTGACAATTTTATACGGATTGTGACTCCAAAAAAACATTTAAATCCTCCAAATATGGTTCATGATTTGGATTGGGTTGAGAGGGATAGACCTCACACAATTAAAGCAGTCTGTCATTTATCTGAAAATTGACATAGTTGTAGCAGAAGATGACTGCACCTGTTCTTCATTAGGGAAGCACCCCAAGGAGAGGAGGTGATCTGAGTAGCCTTTTCTTGTATACTTCATGAGGATATCAGCAAATGTTATGCAAAAGAGTGAGCTGCAAAACAAGCCACAGCTCTGTACAGAAAGCAAGCATGGTGGGATAAACACTCTGTCCCACATGTCGTTCCTTTACGCAGTGAGCCCCAAGCGCAGGCTAAACATCCCATGAAGCCAGAAGCAAAGCACACTATAAAGCAACACTGAATCAACTACAATATTATGGCATTATAGCCCTTTGCCTTTCACAGATAAACACTCCTCTTTTTCCCATTTTAAATCCAGACTGATCGTATAAAATAGCTTTAGATTAAAGGAATCGGAACACATTCACGAAAATATGCAATGCAAATTGTCCACAGTACATGTTTAATGTCTGTGGGAACATAAACCATACCCCAAAATCCAGGGCACCCCAAAATTCAAAATACCTAAAATGTACCCTATACAGTTCTCCCACATATTTAAATTGCATGAAAAGGTGTCCTCCAACCATCAATTTAGCAGTCTAGTAAAATCTAAAAAATCAAGCAGTACAGAATAAATGCCATAAAGGCTCCAATGTAGAGTTGTACAGAGAAGTCAAAATTAGAAATCCTTCCAAGTCTCAAAATGAGCAGCAAAATCATAAAGAAATTTGGCAGCATTCCAAGTAGAATATGAAAGTCTTCTGACTCACCCTCAAAATCATGGGTATCTTGTACACAATTCTTACATAACAAATTAGTAAAACAGCAAGATCATTGTGGTATGATCAAACGTAACAACACTTTGGCAAATCAGAAATTTCAAAGTCATTCCGGCTGGCTTAAGACGGGCTCATGAAGCCCGTCAGCTAGTCAGAGCCGGTTCGTAATCCCAAAGGGCGGGCCTTTCCACCCTCGGGATTACGATGCACAGTTTCCAGCATTGTTTCCATGCTGGCCTATCTGACATGGAAACCATGTCGGAAAGTGTGTTTGGGGGCCCACAGCAGGGCCTCCATGGGTGCATGGCCTCCAGTTGGGGGCCGAGGGGGCACCTATGGTGCCCCCCCTGTTGATCCCTGCACCCCGTGGCAGGTACCTTGAGGTGCCTGCCCTGGGGTGCAGGGATGAACAGCACCTCCCATTTCCCTATGGGATCATGTATTACGGCCAGTTTACGGTCGTAATGCATGCTCCCATAGGAAAATGCAGGAATGCAACCGAACAGTGTTCGGTTACATCCTTATGAGGTGGTCGGGACCACCGACTAGAGGTCGGTTGGTCCCAGGACCATGTCGGTGTCGGGTGGAACCAATTCCGCCTGACATTGAAATCGGCCCCAAAATGCTAAGCGATGCAGCCTAACCATAGCACTAATAGTAAGCATTTCTGAATTTACCCGTTCTAATGCTCCAGCTTTATCTACTGCAAGATTATCTACTAAAGTAAATAGCAAACATCTTATTTTCACATCATTCATTGCCACACCCATAGAAGGAATCATAGCACTTAATATATCTAAAACGATCATTCCAAAACTCTGTTTCACTCTTTTCAGGCCAATTTCATCATCCATTCCACTCATGTGATAACCTCTAGGAATCAATAAAGCAAAACCACAAGATCCAAACCAATTATTTGGCAAATGTGTCTTCCCACAAGCATTATAAATTCCCCTCAAAATTGGCTCTCCACCCAACAAATAATTGCTTTATAACTTCTTTCACACACTTTCTCCCACATATTCAGCCTTACCATCTTTCAAGGGTCTTTGACACACCATAAAAAACCTACCCCTTCGTTATTGCTCCAGTCTTAACCTAGGATTTATAGTTCACAGTCTAAATTCTTCCTCTTCCTTTACCTGTTCCATTATAGCGTTGCCCTCTTTCCAATCTCTCACAACCCTCACTCCTCTCTGTTTATGTCCCCTGCTAACTCATTTTCTTCTCTACTCAAACCAGACACATAATCTGTTTAGTAGTTGATTTTCCTACTTAGTTTGTGCAATCACCCTCAGACGTTTACCATTTTTAACCGCTGTATTATCTCCTTTATGGGTAAGTCCTCTATAGATATTTTGAAATGTCTTAGATAAGGAGAAAGAAAAGAAAATCCTCATTATTAGCTATAGCAACATACACATTACTTGATATGGCATACGAGATAGGAGGCTAAACATAGGCATTCATAGAAGTAGAAGAAAAGTACAGGTGTAGCAACTCTTAATTTTCATTATATTTATATATTCATGTATGATCTTTTTCAAATCTCTTTGATGCACCATACACTTCATATAGAATGTATATTTGACCTTTAAGATTTTTCCTCTTCCTTTATATGTTCCATTACACCTTTTCACTCTTTCCAGTCTCTCAAAACCTCACTCTTCTCTCATCATATTCTCTGATACATTTATTTTCTTATTTACTCAAACCACACACATAACCCCGTTAGTAGTTTTAGTTTAATGCTCAGTTTGTACAACAACTCTCAAATATTTACCTGTGAAGACACATTGAAATCTGTTGGATAAGGAGAAAGAAATGTGTCATTGGTAAATATAGCCACATCTACATTAGATGGCAAAGCATAAGAAATAGGAAGTTGAACATAAGCTGATCTCGCACCAACAGAAGTAGGAAGCAAAGTGCAAACATAGCACCCGTTAACTTTCATTATGTTTATGTATTAATGTATCATTTTAGTATAGATATTATCCTGAAATCTACTGAATAATTCTCTTCATTCTCTAACATTTCATAATCCAATTTATTCTTAACAGTGGTTAACTCAACATTCATAGAAGCATGTCCCTCCGGAGATAGTAAAAACAACAAGAGTCCAACTAAAACTAATACCATCATTAATGTAATCACTATACCTACCATCAATTATACAGCATTTGTTGTTCTTCATCTTCTATTTGAGACAAAAACATTATCATGAGGTTTCCAAAATTCAAAGGCAGCAAAAATGTTCTTTACATCAATAATAAATTTCTTATTTTGTCTTATTCCTTTAAAACAATAATCAACATATTCTTCTTCCCCTTTACTTTCTTTGTTTTTCTTTCAAGAGTTCCTTTCAGTTTATGATTAAAAGTCTTTTATTCCGATCAAGAACTATTTTCACTACAACTTTGTCTTAGCAGTCTTTTTATTATTTCAGGCTGGTTCCTAAACAGGAGTCTATTTGGTTGTAACCTAGTTACAACCTGTAGCGTTTTCCAGAGCTTGGCTGCCCGATGGGAGAGACTTCTTCCCCCCAATCTAGCCCTACGAATTTTTGGGACCTGAACAAGACCTTTGCTGGCTGATCTTAGGTTCATATGCATAAGAGATCCAACGATAGGCAGCAGCTGATTCGCCAGAACCTTCCCTAGAATTTTGTAGTCAAGGTTCAAGAGCGACAATGGTCAGTAAGACCGACCATCTAGCAGGTTCCGGACCGGCTTGGGAAGTACCACTATGGGAGTCTCCCTGAGGGTGTTGGGAGCTGACCTATCGAGCACATCAGTACCAGGGACTTTAGCACAAGCAAGCTGTGCCATAGCCAGATGGATCTCCTCCAACCGCAAGAGAGCATCATGCTCTGACCACGGCAGCAGCTCTAGATGGGAGAGGGGGAGCTCATGGAAAAACTCCCATTGCTCATCTGCAGGAGGATTGGCAGCCTTCACATACAAGGCCCGATAGTAAGCGACAAAGGTATCATTGATGGTTGCCTGGGTGTTGACAAAATGCTCCTCATCTAACCATAGCAATCCAATCAGAGAACGGCAGTGATCCTCACAGGTCAGCCATGCCAGCAGCCATCCTGCTCTATCTCCCTCACCGTGTAGGAGGGCCAGGTACTGTTTGTAATCCAGCTTCCCTAGCCTTGCTTCAAGATCCTGGTGTTCCCCTCTTAACTGGCGCAGCCGGTCGGCCTCTGCAACTTGTACCAGCAGCGTCAATATGAGCTGCCTCAGTTCCCTCTACTTCGTCATAAGCTCTCTCCTCAGTGTCTGTCAGACCCCCCAAACTGTGGCGATGAAGTGACCCCTCACAACTACTTTGTGGTTATCCCGAATGCATAACCCGCGTTTGAGGCAAAGTATTGTGTGATATATGTCACCAGCGTATCGCGAAAGGGGACATCCCGGAGTGCCTCCGTCTGCAGCCTCCACATTGGAATACAGGGGCGGGCCCTCCAGGCCCTCCCTCACCACAGTGTCAGCATGAGCGGGCAGTGATCATAAAGTGTCGACGCCAAATATTCAGTTTGATGGATCGTAGGGCTGAGAGCAGCACAATACAGAAAAAGATTTAGCCTGGTATGCAGGCGATGCACCAGGAAATAGAAAGAAATCTCACTGTCCTCCGGGTGCTGTAGGTGCCAGATATCATGCAGTCTGCCATTAATCAGTAATCCCTGAAAGTGATGGGTCGTTTTATGACCGACAGCCCCCAGCAAGGGTCAGAAGGAGCGATCACAAGCGATGTCTGGAACGAGTTAAAGTCCACTCCCCAAATTGGACCGGAGGGGTCTTGGAGGAGGGCCATGGTAAGGCTATCCAGGAACGTGAAATGGCCTGCATTTGGGGCATAAATAGCTAGCAGCGTAAGGGGCATGCAGTGTAAGTGACCCTCCAATGCAACTTTCGAGCCATTCGGATCCACCCTGTGCATTATCACCTCAAACAGGACCGCCGGGGTGATCCAAATCAATACTCCCCACGCATACGCCAACAATGTCCTCCCGTACACCTGGCCCCTCCGTTTTCACGCAGTTTGTGTAGCTCTGTCGCCATCATGTGTGTTTCCTGTATGAACACTATATGTATGTGGCATCACTTCTGGGAAGAGTGAACACGGTGGGAGTAGCCATGCACCTGATGTTCCATGTCAGCATATTATATTGCGGTATCAGTTCACTTGGAGATGCAGCCATGAAGTGGGTGTATCGACATCACCCCCCCCCCATCCCGCCATCAGATTAAATGTACGCATAGCAGAATCGGTGTTGGCCAGCCTAGTGCATGTGTGTAACTCTAACAACGTATGAACCAATTAAAGAACCCCCCCCTTTCTACACACCCTGTATGGACACCACACTGTGCCCAGCCATTGAACAAACATTGTAAACACTACAAACATTTAGAAATCAAAGTTCAAAATCCTGTCCAATACGGTAAACTAGGGTGTGTGGCAAGAAATGTTCCATTTCCCCTGGCCCTCCAGGCCCTCTGCAACCCTCAGATCAGCCAGCAACCATCTGTCCCCCGGTCCCTCCCCAAAGCACTGTCCAATTCATTGTCTGACCGGCCCTCCAACCCAGGCGCAGACCTAACCGGTCAGGTGAGACAGAGTCCCTTATAGCAGGTCATCTGCCAATCAAGGCGCGAGCTCCGCACCAGGATTCTCCCCCCCCAGGTGAGTCCATCATATCATTTGTTTCCAATCCAGTGATGGAGGCATGGCCCGGTTGAAGCACCGCAAACGGGTTGAGGTTCTGATGAAAGACCCCTGCCACAGCCTGCGCACATTCCCTGGCTGCCTGCTTGGTGGAAGGGCGATTTAGCGATCTCCTGGGTGATTTCACTGTCTCCTGGAACCACGGCGGGTCGATCTTGGGGTCAGCCAGACCTCAGTCTGAGGGGCTAGCGTTGGTGGTGTCGCTAGCCCCTTTGCTTGTAACCATGTCCAGACGTCCTCTGGAGATGAAAAGAAGCGAGTATCTTCCCCCTCTATAACCCTGAGCCTCGCCGGGAAGAGGAGTGCATACTGCAGGACGAAGGTCCGTAACTGTTGCTTGACCGATGCATAGGTGTTGCAACACCGCAGCACTTCCATAGTGAAGTCCGGGTAGGTGTTGACTGTAGAACCCTCAAATTGCCAGGGACCTTTGGACCTGAAAAGCTGGAGGATCACGTTTCGGTCTCTGAAGTTCAAGAGACGTGCTATCACTGGGCACGGCAGAGCCCCCGGTGAGGGAGGACGGCTCGTTGGCGATGCGCTCGTCCAATCAAGAATCATTAGGCGCCGTGCCGGCCATCACTGTAGATACCAGGCACTTCTCTAGAAAGAGTTCCACATTGGGGCCTTCCGCACGCTCCAGGAAGCACAGGAAACAAACATTGTTCCGACGTAAGCATCCCTCATCATCCTCCACCCTTCGTTACAGGGCAGTAATGTCTGTTCGCATCCCCTGTATTTGAGTCTGTAACTCCTGCACCGTGGGGTGCATCGAGGTCAGCGAAGACTCTGCATCATCCACCCTCTCTACCAGTTTCTAGTGGTCTACCCTGAGCAGGCACGCATCCAGGGACACTGCATCGATCTTCAACTCCAGGGTACCTTTAGTATCCAGGATTGCCTGCAGTATCTTTTTGAACTGGCCCGAATGTCTGTCAAGGGTGCCTTCCAGGTGTCGCAAAACACTATCACACTTCACAGGGTCCTCATCGGGCAAGGAGGATGCCTTAGGCATCTTAGGCTTCATCATAGTGGTGGAGAGGGGCCCGTACTCTCAACAAGATCCCACCACTGCACACAGTTGAGTTGCAGGTCCACCCAAACCCCACAATGCAAAGCTAACGCTGGCGCTGGTCAGCTAGGTGCCCCTCCACCTTCAGAGTACCTGTGCATCGATGTCTAGTCTGGACCGGTCATATTGTCAACCTGCCCTTGCCGCTCACCACCATTGCCTTTGTCCAATGGGGTTCAACGAGGGTGCACACAATCCACAGCATCTGTCAGTCCCAAAATGAGTCCACCTCCGGCCCCACTGGAGGGCCCTATGAAAAGAGCAGCTTCCCAGCGGGCCCCCATCTGCGACACCATGTTCATGGGCTTAGCTCCAGGGGCATATACTGTCCAGGGGCCCGCTTACACCAGCGGCCTCCCACTGGTATCTCCAGCCTGCTATCACTGCATCCACTCACTTAGGGCCCCTGAGGGAGGAAAGGAGGGTAGAGGCGAGGTCCTTCCTGCCATGGGTGCCAAGCCTCTGTAGCCCCCAGCGTCATGTCATAGGCTTCAGCAAATCTGAGATGCTACTCGGTCAGAGGGCCCCCACCTATTCAAGGACTTTACAGGCGCTTCTCCTCCTCCGCTGGACCCAGTAGCCAGCTCACCGCCAGCCACGAGTAGGTTCGACTAGCTAGGCCACCGTAGGCCTCTGCAGGCTGCCTCATGAGGATCTTATGCTATGGGGTGAGCGGTGTTGGTTGATCATGCCCCCCTTTTAAGCTGGAGGCTTTAGTTTCAAATAGTGAAGTTCACTGTGTTGGGTATTCGCTTTCTACTTGTCTAGATCTTCCCAAAGCCACAAGTCTTTTAACTCCATTGGTTGGGACTCATCAGGACAGAGTGTGGAGTTATTTACTAATAAACTGCTTTGCTTTCTTATCAGGGGCGGCTCCTCCGCTAAGGCGGAGGAGCGTCACCCCACTGGTTTTCAGCACTGCAAACAATTAGAAATAAAATTATTGCTGAGGCAGTTCTGCGGGGGAGGAGTGTTTGGGGCACTTTCTAAGTGCGCATGACTGTTTGGCCGACCATCTTGGGCCACCCAAACAGCCAAGCGCACTTATCATGTTCTCCACCAGGCTGTAATGCACAGCCTTGTGGAGAACATGCACAGCCTCCCAGTCCCGGTCTGATCACTGCACCATGGCACTCAGACAAATCACAACGCTCTGTCATGGTGACCGCAGAGTCATGATTGGCTTAGGGGAGCTTGGAGCCTGTGTGCTTCCAGTTCACACAGACGCAGAGAATGGAGAGGACAGAGGAGAGGAAGCGGCCGGCCAGCAGGTAAGTGATCTTGTCTTTTCTTTTTTTTGTACCCCCGCTGTATCCTCCCCCTCCACTACTACTGCCCGGGAGCAGCCGCCGCTGTTTCTTATCAACGCAATTTAAATTCCCTGACTTTATTCAGTCCCGGAATCCTGATTGTGCTTTTGAAAACGAGACTTGGGCTTAGTATTTTTTGGATCCATATAAAGCAGATGCTGTACCAGCAGGCTATAGTATCTTACAGCAGGATCGTAGACACATACAGGGGGAGGATTGGCAGTTACTTTTCGTAGCAAATTTCATTGCATTATTTCGCCTCTCACCTCCCTTGCATGCAAAGCTATCTCTTTTGATTTGAAATTTCTTGACACTTTTACCTTCTCAAGGCTTCATATTTATTGTCCTCCCGGACCCAGGGTGGCCTTTGTCTCTCTTATTGGCACACCATTGGAACCTTTTGTCCAGAAATCAAATTTTACTATTTGGGGGGATTTTAATTTTCATAAGAAAAGGTCGTTCTGTTCGGATACTCGATTGCTTATTTAAAGTATGTCCAGCTTTGGTTTTTCGCAAATCGATAAACTCTCTCACTCTTTTGGCTGGTCACACTCTGGATGGCATTTTCACCAATAGTCCTTTATTTTAAGGCTGGCGAAGTCCTTCCCCTTATTTGGTCTGATCACAGTGTTATCGGTTTTTCTCTTATTCGGCTTCCGACGAGTAACTCTTCCAAGGCCCCTCCCGTAAAGGTTAAGTTTCAGGATTGGAAAAACATGGATGCGTACAGGTTTGATCAAGTCCTACAGTCCACATCCTCTTTTACTCATCATGATCCCGATGTAGCTGCAGCAAATTATCAGAACTGACTCATACAGTTCTCCTATATTGTTGCTCCATTTATAACTATGATTAAATGATGGCCTAACCCATCGGCCCCTCGATTCTCTGACAATCTTAGATTGCTGAGACAATTGTACTGCCGGCAAGAACGTAAATAGCATTCTACATGTGATCTACATGAAAAGCAATTTACAGTTCCTTAATCCACAATTATAAATACGCGATTTTTTAAGGAGAATCTCAAGTTTGTACCTCTAAGACCAAAAACGCCACAATTCAAAAAGTCTGCTTGGAGTCTTGTAAATGGGCCTTCTGATTTGCCAATATGATTCATCACATTCAATGTCTTCTTACCTTAATTATTTCTTTGACATGTCAAACACCTGGTACACATGTCCTCAGCAACATTTTTGAATCCTACATTTTGCAAATATTTTTTGAAGGTACATATCATACTGTCTCTCCGTACATGTTTCTGTCCATGTAGGTATTTACCCATTGAATGTCCATGTAGGTATATACCCTTTGAATACAACATTGCGTCTTGAAGAGTAGATTTCTTTTCAGCATTAACATACAAATCCTTTTCTTATATCCTAATTCCTCCAATTTCTTTCTCTTACCATCTGGGTCTTCCTCCTGGACATCTCTCAACTCTCCAAAAGAAGTTTGACTTGAACTCATAAAGAAAATGTTTTCAGCACTTTGTATAGTGCTCATTCTTTTACTCATCCTATTAATTTTCCTGCACAACTGTCTCATCTGGTAATGCACAGTATTTGCCAACTGATCTGCATATTTATTACCAAGTGTAACTAAATCAATAAATCAATCAATCAATAAACCTTTATTCGGTCTAAAGAACAATAGACCATAAAAGTACATAAAAAATATTGCACATAGCTATAAACACACATAGAAGTTTAAAATAATTGTATAATGAGGAATATTTTAAAAAAGAGTACAAGACAAACACGTCAGTTAATGCATCAGATATCCAAGCGAGCTGAGCAGCATGACCCTAAAATTACGAAGGAATATTGCACGTAGCTATGAACACACAAGCAGAATTAAAATAAGCAAAAAGTTAAAAAGGTGTTTGGCAAGATGCACAGGGGGCATCATTCAGAATTTCAAAAGTGATATATCAGAAAATACATCAAACATTAGAAATTTAAAAAGGGAACCTAGGATGCGAAAACAGAATTAAATTGCAGAACACTAATACAAAATAGAGGATAGAAGCTGCAATTAAAGCACCAAGAGGGGGGGATAAAGAGAGGGCAAAGGCTTCAGATGGGGTTCGCCATTGGCTCCTGCTATCCCCCGTTGAATAAGCCCTACGCTTCTACCAAGTTCAGTGTACTTAACCGCACTGCGCATAAAATTCTGTTGGGCTATCCCAACTTAGGGGCCGATTCCGATTCGGGCCGGAAATCTCACCGACCGAGCCGGACTCGGAGAGATTTCCGACCGATTCGGACCCTAGCAGCCCGACCGAACCAGTACGATGCGCACGTATGCCATCGGACTCGATTCGGTCGGACTCCCATTGAAGACAATGGGAGCCTGTCGTACAACGCGTACGCGGGCTCCCATTGACTCAATGGGTGCGAGGCAAACAAGGGCGCCCCCTACAGCGTGTACGCGGCGAAGCGACTCGCGCTGTACATGCACAGGTAGGGGGGACCCATGGGTCCCCCCTGTGTGCCACTCACGCGGCTACGCATACAGGGGGGTCCGACACGGACCCCCAAAGTGCGGCTCCGACTGCTTCTTCGAGCCGGACGGCGCGAGTCGGTCGGACTGCTCGCGGCGCGCATCGTACTTGCCCGGCCGGGGAACGTCTCCATTGCGCGGTGCGAGGCGCATCCGTGCGAGTCGGTCGGTGCGGTTGGGACGGGCATACGAATCGGTCGGAGAATTCGCATGCGCTCGCATCGTACTCGTTCGCCCGGACGCACGTACGAATCGGTCGGGAAAAAGGGCTCCGAATCGGATCCGGTTCAGCCGAATCCGATTCGGTGCCCTACCGGCCGAGATCGGAATCGACCCCTTAGTGTGTCTAGTCCTGATCGCTGCTTTCAGGAAGGCACAAACAGAAAAAACAATTTCAGGGGATCACAAGGATTGTAAGTGAAGGAGAGCGGGACTGCAGCGGCAGAGGCCTAGCCTCCTTAATAGGGGAATCAAAAAGTGCTGTCATGCTATACTGTGCTAATTGCAGAAAAACATAAAGTGCAACAAAGATTGGACAGTGTGATTATCGTAGGGAGAACAGGAGACCGTATTTCCTACAGGATCTAAAGAATGTTTAAAAAAGAGAGACCAGTAGATTGTCCCAGCTCGGAAGCGAAAAAGTAAGGACCGCTCCCATCTGGTCAACTCCAGGGCCAAATATAGCGGGGAGTCGTCAGTATAAAAGAGATTGTAGTGTTGCAACACCAAGGGTTTAAAAAGCTCAGATTCTAACCTAATATTTCCTCGGTGAGCCTTAAATAGTGATTTCACCTTGGACGTAGCCTTATTGGAAATGCGGCTGGGTTCAGAGTACCTCCAGGGTATGCTGAGGGAGCCGAAAGTGTCTCGTAAATAGCTCAGCCATGGTATAGAGGAAGCCTTGTCCAACGTCATGCAGTCAGATATAATGTCCTTACAGAGTTTGGCGGCTGGGTTTGACCAGATGCTAACCCATAATAAAAGCGGCGCAATCTGAATCGTATCCTCAATAAAACCCTGGTTTAGCTCGAAGTGTATGATGAGGGTGGAGGTGGATAGGGGTGCACTCAAAAGCCTTCGGAGAAAGCGGTTTTCCTCTGCCTGAATGGAGCCGCACTTGCTAAAACCCCAAACTCCTGCTCCGTAAGTAGCCACACTAATACATTGGGAGTTAAACACTTTCAAAGGTGGAGACAGTGTCCCCCTAATTTGTGGTCTGATGAAGTTGCTTACTGTGCCCGCAGTTTTGCTTAACTTAATACAAACCTGAGCACAATGGGAATTCCATGACCCTGAGGAACTAAAATTTAATCCCAGGTAAACAAAATTCTCAATGGACATCAGAACATGCCCGTTAATGCCCATTAATACTGATTTTATTAAGTCTTAGTTTGCTTGGGCCGCAGGACATGATGTGCGACTTAGAATAATTTGTATTAAGGTTCAGCTTATGCATAAAGGAAACAAAACAATCCACCTGATGTCTCAGGGCTTTTGGGGTAAGGGCCAACAATACTGCATCGTCCGCGTATAACAGAGCGGGAACTATGTAACTAAATCATTTCCAGCCTCATGGGTGACCCCACTAGGCTAGTGCAATCTAGTTTTGTTGTATTGCTTTAACAAATCCAACAAGAAAGCACTCTTCTTTATAGGAACACTAGAAGATGTCATTAAGCCCCTCTGTGACCTCAGTTGAGCAAAATCATGAATCACTCCAAAACTATATTGGCTGTCTATATAAATTGTCACATTCAAACTTTCAGACGCAGCAAGCTCTTATCAATGCCTCATTGGAAGGCTTGTACATAGATGATCATCCGACAAAGAGATTGCTGGCCAATGTTTATTTCAATTGCTTTGGCCAGGGATGAGCAAACAGACTGACCCGACTATGCGAATCCCTAGATTCTGCGCTTTGGGAATATACCAATCATGAAATCATACTGTGCAGCGACTTCAATATCCGTCATTTGGAGACGGTACCGACAGCCCCCATTTCAACTGTACTAACCTGCTACTCTCTCGCCTAAAAAACCGTAACCTCAAATCCATCCAGCATGCATTGAAAAACAGACCTGCGGCCCAGAAATTCCAAAAACCCTTCAAGAGAATAAGCACCCTGGACTATGTGTTCACTGCCGATAAAATCCTAAAGTCTACAGAGAATTTTTAAATTCCGACCCTCAATGAGAGTGACCATCTCCCGCTCTCTACTACTATAAAAGCTAGCATCAGTAAACAAGAAGACCTGAGAGTAGTGGGTGCATCATCTGGAGCCGAATCCCCATAGCTGATTAGGAGAGTGAAATGGGGACCAGTCTGTACGCAGAAACTGACATCTTGAAAACTAACTAGAGGCCCACACCTAAAAAAACAAAATGGTAAATTTCTATTGGACAACTGAGACAGAATCAATGACGAAATTCACTAGGCATTAGGTAATACCACAACGCCTCACCCGATGCCAACAAAGTCTCTACCAAAAAAGGGCTACACAATTCCAAATCACAAAATAACAAAAACTAAGAGGACTTTGAAAAAACTACAAAAATGGTGTCAAAAAACCAGCAATGTGGAAACAAAACGAAGGTTATGATACTCGAAAAAACACCACAAACAGCTAGTCTAGGTGGCAAAACGTGAGCAAGCGGACAGAAAATGGCTACACGTATATACCCTGATGGGCAAACAAAACCAGGCTGAATTATAGAGGTACCTCAGAGTTAAAAACAAATCCAGAACCATCAAAAATTAACGTCATTGATGAACACCAGTTGATAAGGCACATAAAAAACTTATATGTAGTCAAAACGATAAGCAACGATGATTCTCGCATGCCAGCTGAAGAAACCCCAATACCAGAGGTACTACTAACCACTGATGGCATTCGTAAAATCCTACGAAAGATCAGATCCACCAGTGCTCCAGGTCCTAACGGCATCCCTAATCAAGTCTTCAAAGACCATATCGATCTGAGGTTGACCAATCTATTTCCATTATACCAATCATGCATATTTACCCAGCAGGTTCCAAAGATTTGGAAGGATTTGATCTTGCACCCCATATTCAAGAAGGGCGATAAGCTGGACCCAGCAAACTATCACCTCATTGCCGTTATGGACACTGAAGCCAAGGCGTACGCCTCCGTCCTCCTAAAAGAGCTGTACTGCTGGGCTGAGGCAAATGAGATGATACCTCTCAGCCAAACCCGATTTAGGGAAAACTCGTCAACCCTGGACAACATAGTGGCTCTCTTGTACCTAATCCATCAGGCCGCCAGCCAAAAACAGCTTCCCCTTCATGTGTGTTTTGTAGACTACAGCATTCGATTCTGCAGCCTAACACCGCCAAAAATTGGAGCGAGCAAAATCACGGGGCATATCTACAAGGCCCAGCGATAAAATTATCGCCGCTTTAGCGTCCGTTTTCGGGCGAAAAGCGGCGATAATCTTATCGCACTATCATCAAGGACATGCTAGCACGTGATTCCTTGAGTTAGGGCCCGTTTTTCACACGCCTCGCCTCGCATCGATAATGAGATGCAAAGGAGGAGTGGCTGTGAAAACAACATGGGATAATATCGCGAAGGCAGCTTCGCGATATTATCAAGGAGGGGTAGCGATATTTGAAATCGTGTTAAGTATGCCTTAACGCAGGAATTTAACGTCTGTTAAATTCCTGACTAAGGCATACCTAACATGGGGGGTGGATTGTGTGGCTAAGACCACAGGCCCTATCATCAAAGATATCGCCGTTTTCCATGGAACATCACTGGAAAACCAGCGATGTTCCATGGAAAACACCGCTATCGCTGGAATAATTATCGCCATTGCGCTATGCATTGTTAATACAGCGCTAGCATGGCGATAATTTCCAGCGATAGCCGGCGATAAAAATACTCACGCTAAGAGCGGCCAGCGATAATTATCGCTGCCGCTTGATAATATGCCCCCACAATACTACAATTCACAGACGATATCGTACTTTTGGGCCACTCCAGAATGGAGCTCCAAAAAGCACTCAACGCCCTGCACACATACAACCTCGCCAACAAAATGATGGCAAATGGCACAAAGACTAAAATAGTAACCTTTGGCAGGCCACACAAGAAAATAAATTATGGTTGGAACCTGGGCCCATTATAGAACCAAAACTCCGAATAACACAACTACTTGGAAGTTTGGCTTTTGTCAAAGGGAGGATCAAAATTACACCTGAGGTATCTAGAGACAAAAGCAGAAACTTCAATCATTAGAACTTGTCAATTGCACAACTCCCTTGAAAGCCCCAGTACCGACCCAATAAGAAGTGTAATTGGAGCAACATTCCTCCAGACATGCAGCCTACACAGGACAATTTGTTAAAGCCATGGAAAAATTCCAGCTCAAAGTCTATAAAAGGGTCTTCAGGCTTCCATCATACACCTGTGGCTAGCTGGTCGGGCTGGAATTTGGGCTTGAGGGACAATCATGGACCAGCATGGCGGCCTTCCTAAAGTACTACTACAGGATTATGAAAGCACCACCCAAATCTTTGAAAGCTGTCCTTCAGAACATCTTCTCACCGGAAAAGAATCTCTGGTCAAACTATGTCCAAAGATCAACCCCCTTCTCCAAATAGATCAGATGGCGCTAAACAAGCTTCGTCTCCCGCATGCAGAACTCAAAGCAATTTTTAAAAAACACAGACAAGGATAATTTCGAAACTAAGCGACATGGGGAAACTTAAGAACTTCAAGCCCCTACAAGCCTTGGAAAAATCATATACTATATGCACCCACAATTGCCTGAGCCCGTAGCCATACCTCCGTAGCGCACTCAGGAAAAACTGCCTTAGGAAAATAATAGCCGCAAGACTGATGGGACTACAGATCAAAGAGCTGAACCCAAAATGGACCCCTCTCTCTAAAATTGTTAGCTGCAGACTCTGTGCCTATAGCCTATGGAATTGGAACATGCAACGATGCAAGGAATCTTGGGGCAGATTTACAAGCCCCTTGCGCCACTTTTGCGTCACTTTTCCCATGTTAAAAGTGACGCAAAAGTGGCGCAAGGGGCTTGTAAATCTGCCCCCTTGTGTTTACCATCACGGAGCCTGCTGAGCTGGCCAAATCATCAAGTACATTAGAATTACACAAGCATACTTAAAAGAGGCAAACAAGGACTCATAAAACTGCACAAGGAATTGACAACTCCAGAACCAGCCCGCCACCATTGAAGTATTGTCCATACACCAAGCTACCCTTGGGCAGCCAAACTACACGGAGGCCATTCTGAAAGTCCTGCAAAGTCTACAGATTGGCAACAACATTAATAAACAAGCAAATTGCCTGGTAAGGGTCATACTCCCCCCATTATATCCCCAGAACAGATTGCCCATTCGCCTTTGGCACACATAAATTCAGTCAGTTTCTCCTTTATTTGCACGTTTTTCTAGTCATTAGCACTTTACTAGCTATATGCACTCCATAATATTTAGATATAGCTCCTCGATTACGAACTAACACTTTTCAGGCCACCTTTGGACGAAACTCCTCGCAAGCCGTCTTAGATTAATGCATAATCTTGATGTTTTTATACTATTTTAATGTACTCTTTCACTTACAATCAAAATGTACTTATTTGTGTGTACAATATTATAAAGATTTTAATTATCATGCAATAAACTTTTTGACTGACTCTTATCAATACTACTAATTCTGCAACCAGTGCTGAGGTTACATTCAGCAGAAAAGATGCTTCCAAGGTCTCAAAAATGGACATACTGCATAGGCAGCTCTTAATGCTCCTTACTGGTCTCTCAAACAATAACCATCCACAAATAGTGTAAGATTGGCCATTTCTAAAGGAGTTTATTTAATTTGTGGTCTTAGTTTGGTACATACCTCTGTAACTGCAATTCAGTCATTCTCTGGTTCATCATCAATATCATCATTTTCATTATTTTACCTGTCTTCACAGCTCCTGTGTTAGAAATGGGGTTTCTGGTTGGTTAGGGTATGCACCTAAGCCAGGCACAACCCACCAATCTAGTCAGGGCAAGGGAGTTACACACCGAAGATAACCCCTGCTCACCCCCTTGGTAGCTTGGCAGAGCAGTCAGGCTTATCCCAGGAGCAATGTGTAAAGCGTTTGCGCAACAAACACACACAACAGTGACACACTAGGCACACCACAAAAGAAACTCCACACAAGGTTATATAAAAATATCCTTTGTATTATCCATAAAAATACATTAAATCACAATCACATATATTACCGTGCCACTAGGCACTTGTCATGACTTCACAGGGATTACATCAATCACTAGGCCAATCGGGCCACTGTCATTACCATTACAGTTAGGACGACCAGTAACTACTGGTAGGGTTGCACTTAGCACAACACATCACATCAACAGTGCACCAGAGTAAACACTTGTACAGGGCACACATCATAACCACATCATGCCCTCCTTAGGCATCGGCAGATCACCATTACGGTACTTAGGGTGCAGCCCAGACAATATAATACCAATTACATGAGATCCTCACAGCAATGTACTCTTACATCAGGGCACAACACATGCACATTACCCGTTAGGCTGCAACTGTCTCCCCCTGCGTAGACTTCTGGGCCACCTGCCCACCTACCACAGGAAATGGTTTAATGTCATGCTCGGGGACCCGTCCTGGGCTCGGAGGCCTCCGTTGAGATCTCGCCACGACCTAACCCCAAAAAGAATGGCCCTGGTGCCCAGCGCACCAAAGCCGGGGCGGGGGATGCAACACACACCAGGCAACAATCCCGCTACTCCTTTCCTCAGCCCTACGTCGCTGCAGCATGTCCAGAGCCCTCCTGGGCCGTGCGGACGGCTGCAAGCAGTGCACACATGGGTGGCCTCACCTCGGTTCCCCGGCCAGGGACAGTGAACTCCTCAAAGGCGGGCCGGTGCAGCAACTGGGAGGGATGCGGTGTAGCTCCTTCCTGTCTGGAGCGCGTCGGAGGCCTCGCCTGGTCTCCAGCAGTCCTGTCCAGACAGCACGGCTCGGACCGGGATGCACAGAAGTTGCGGGCACTCACCTCCCCACCGGGCTCCCGTGGGAAGCGCTGCTTCTCTCGGCCGTGCGCGGCCACTTCGGTCTTAGGTGGCTGGGGCGGCGGATGATGCCTACGCGTCCCCTCCGCCTTTCGTGTCCATGCTGGTTGCCTGGCAACGACTTCCAGGCCGCGCCCTCCGGCTGTACCTCAGATCGGCAGCCTCGAGTGCAGACAACAAAGCAAAGCGTCCACCAAGCTCGTTTGTAGGTGCACCGACACGCGCACCAGCTGCTTCCTCAATAGCAAGCTCTCCCCTCCTGGAGCTTCCCACACAAGGGTCCCTTCATCAGCACACTCTACGTGCTTCTGTCGGGTAAGTGCAGTGCCTCTTTAGCGCAGTACAAGGAAGCGCTCCACAGCAGTAGGAACCCACACCTAGGGCTCAGGCAAATAACTTCAGCACGCCCCAAACCTAGGTTCAGGGCCCAAAGCGATCCCCAGACCCTGTGTAGCGCTCACCACACGCTACGTCTTCTCACGCCCAGAGCAGCCTGCAGGAGCAGTCCACAGCGCTTCTTTCATGCTGGGGTCCATGAGAGCAGTGGGTCACTCAGGTTAAGAAAACAGGCAGCAGGCCAGCACACATGGTCCCTGGGCATAGGGGCAGTTCCTTCAGCAAAGCAGCTCCCAAGGCAAAGTCCCAGTGGCGGTTCCCTGCCAGCACAGCTCTCTTCTTGTCCCCCTTTACATGGGGTCACAGCCCCTTCATCTATAGTCTACATGTCTTTGTTCTGGGGGCACTTTAAGATACATTTACAAGTGCACAACACCCCCATTCACAGTATAAGCCTTGGTACCAGACACACCACAGGGGGGCGGAGCCAGCATTGTGGAAGGCAGGCACAGCCCTATTCAGGTGCAAATCCTCCCACCACTCCAAATGCAGACCAGGGCTATTCAAGTGTAAGGGAAAACTCCTCCCACTACTCTAAATTCAGCCAAGGTCTATTCAGCCTAGCACTCAGTCACCCAGGCAGGGCACACCTCAAACCCCCAGGGACTGGCTGGAGTGAATGCACATCCCCCCTCCCTGTCAGTCAGAACCAGACGGTCAATACACATCCAGGAAGGGCACATAGAAATGCCCACTTTTAAAAGTAGCATTTCTAAAATATTAATAATAAATCTGCTTTCATCAATAAGCAGGATTTATCACTACTATTCCAAACATACCAAACATGGTCACGCTACCCCTCTCATGTCAGGAATTACCACTGAAGCGCATATCAGGGAATCACCAATGCATCCCTATGAGAGGGCAGCCTCACAGCAGTGAGAAACCAAATAGGCTGTTTGTCACTACCAGGACATGCCACACAGTTATGGCACATGTCCTACCTTTTACCTATACCGCACTTTGCCCATAGGGCTAGCTAGGGCCTACCTTAGGGGTGACTGATATGTAGTAAATGGGGAGTTGCAGACGTGGCAACCACTTTACATGCCACGTCACGGCAGCAGTAAACTGCGCACGCAGGCCCTGCAGTGGCAGAGGCCTGAGACAGGTTTGAAAGGCTACTTAGGTGGGTGGCGCAAGCAGCGCTGCAAGCCCACCAGTAGCATTTAATTTACTGGCCCTGGGTATATGGGATACCACTGTACAAGGGACTGATAGGTAAATTAAATATGCCAAACAGGTGTAGACCAATCTTACCAAGTTTACAAGAGAGACTACATGCACTTTAGCACTGATCAGCAGTGATAAAGTGCCCAGAGTCATAAAACCACCAACAACAGGTAAAAAAAATACAGGAGGAAGGCAAAAAGATCTAGGATGACCCTGCAAAAAAGGGCCAAGTCCAACATCCTGGCTGAAATAGGAAGCAGTAATGCTGAATTACATCTTTAATAGAAATATTATCTGCTGCAATAATAACCTGCTCATAACAAGTCAGACTACTGTTTGTGCTGAGTTTTCGTTCATGTCAACCAAATCTCTACCATTTGTGAGACATATACAAAGCATGACCCATCACTATTCCTTCATTTTGTTCAATAGCAACACAAATAGCTGTAACCGATTTTAAGCAACCTGGTGGACCTGCAGCTACTAGATCTAATACTGCTGAAAGGTATCTCACTGGTTGCATCAACCCACTATGCCTTTTTGCAAGGACTGACAATGTACATCCACCTTTTTCATGACAAAATAGTAAGAACATTAGATTTTAATCTGGCATTCCAAGTGTTGGTGCTGGACAAAGACTTCCTCTCAAATCTTTGAATGCTTCAAAACATTGTTCATCAAATAGTACCAGTACCTTGTATGTCACTGTAGGTTAGCCTTACTTAAAGCCTTTCCAATCAAGAAAAAGTTTGGGATCCACTGGCAACAGTAACCAACAATTCCAAGAAACATCCGAACCTCCTTCTGGGTGGTTGCTCCACTCATTTTCAGAACTGCAGAAACACATTCTTTTGAGAATTTTGTCACACCATTTTCAATATGATGTCCAAGATAGATTACTTCCTTTTGACTATACTACATTTTTGTTTGCACACCTTATATTCACTGTGAGCTAGATGATTTAATAGGACAATTGTATGAAGTTTGCAGTCTCTTTCATCTTAGATGCAATTCCCAAATCATCTTTATATTGCACTAAAACTAAGCTACAGGTTAATCTCAATTTTTCTAGATCGTTCTTCAGGATTTGGCTAAATATTGAAGGACTTTCTTTATTCCCTTTTGGGATCCAACACGACACAAGAACTTTATTTAGGAACGGAGTATTGGCTCTACTCGTGGAGAAGAATGCTTGGCATAAGTCGATGACTGTATACCATTTTGCATCTGAAGGAATTTTGAACAAGATTACTGCTTGATTCCGTACCACAGGACAACATGGGACAACAGTTTTATGATTCTTACGGAGATCTTGGACAATTCTCCACCTTCCACTCAGTTTCTTTCTCCCCATCACAGGAGAATTACAAGGTCTACCAAGTGCCTCCCGGAGGGAACTGTTTAATCATTTTTTCAAACACTGTCTTCATTCCTTCGTCTGCCTCTTTTGGAAGTCTGTACTGTTTCGTTTTAGGGAAAATTGCATCTGGTCTCACCATTATTTAAAGTGGTTTAGCACTTTTAATCAATCCAGTCTATTTCCTAGAAGAAAAAAACATACCTCATTTTTGACAGTATGTCTTAAACCCAGAGATAGGTCTTCTTTAGTCAAAGCCATGAATAACTAAACTATTGTGTCTTGTGACTTTATTTCAAACATAGAATCCTCATCTTGTGATTCAATCGCAACATCATCTGGTGTGCAATAAATTATGCAATTCATTTTGCAAAGCAAGTTTCTTCCCAACAGATTCACAGGACTTGAATCACACAAAAAACTGATGTTTATTTTCCATCTGACCAGTGTTAACTGGGACATCTGCTGTAACCTGGCTAACAATTTGTTTATTACTAATCCCTACAACTTGGACTTCTCTTTCCGACAGGAGTAGGTTTCGGACTTCCATAGAATGACCTGTAGAACAGGTAGCACCCGTATCGATTAAAAATTAAACGAGATGGTCATTGACTTCTCCGTCAACATATGGGCCACTTTGGTCTACCTCATGGATTGCTCCAAGTAGGCAATCCTCCTTCCCTCTCATGTACTGTCATTGTGAATTGCTCCTTCCTGAATCATCATTCAGAAGCAATGGATTCTGTTGGTACCCAGCACTATGTGGCATCTATTTCTGATGTTTTGCTTCATCACTGGTGCTGAAGGCATTGACATGTGAAAGGATTTCTGATTCTGCGCACACTGCTTAGAATTTGGCACAGTTGGGACCATTCTATTTTTCTGTGTCAGGCGAACAACTTCACTTTGAATTCTATTAGGATTCTGGTGACATTGCACTTCCAATGCCCTGCTCCTCCCACAGAAGTGACAAACACTATTTCTTTTCATCATTTCAACATCCATATTCATCCCATCAGTATTCACCATTACTCTTTCACTTCTTGCTTTTGGATGCCTCCATTTGCCATTTGAGCATCCCATTAATTCCAGGCTGAGCATAATTCATAGTAGAAGTCATCTGATTCTGGGACCTCTCTCAAACTGTTTTGTCTGAGAAATCGTCAACTTTTGCCAGCTTCAGAATCTCACCTATGCTCTTTGCCTGCCAACACAATTCACTCTGTTGTATATGGTCACTCAGCTTTGCCTCAAACCCACAACAAAAGCAGAAATGAAACCAGTGATACCATCTTTTTCGTGATTATCGAGTCCACTGTGTTTCATGAAAATCTGTATAAGGCTCATGTAAAAAACATGCACTGACTCTTTTGTTTCCTCTTCAAATATTCAATTACCTGTCTGTACTTATTAGCCACTTCTTGAGAAGGAGCGATATTAGGAAGCTTATTTGATTGCCCATCCATCTACCACCTTACATTCAGCCCACAAATCACTAGGGACTACAATCTTGAATAATGAATTCAAATCAGTCCACAGCACCTGTGGTATACTTGTCAGCCTATCCACTTTTCTGTACCACTTCTCTGGTTCATCTTCAGAAAATCTCTGATAAAAGCCTAAATATTAGTCCTTGTCCATGGAACATGCACAAGATTCCCTGCATGCACGTCCCTCAAAGGAAATTCTAAAAGTGCTCCTGTCCTAGCTTCCAAATCAATTGCGGTACCCCTACCTTCAGTTTCTTTCAGTTTCTTTTTACTTGCCGTCCCTTTCTTCCACCTTTCCTTATACTTCATTAAGTGACTGAATTCTATTGTTTTTTCGATTAAATCTTTAATATGAGCTCCCAAAGTAATTAAGCCCATTTGTTTGATTTAATCATGAGTCTAATCCATTTTATAATTTTGCTGCACATTTTTCATTCTACTAATGCCCACTTAGCATTCATCAGCTAACTCCTCTAATGAGCTTCATTTGCCCACCTGGCTGCTTCCTTGATCAAATATTTCATTCCATCAACATTATGTGTCAACAGCCTATTTAAATCATGTTTCTGTGTAACATTTCAAATTTGATTTTTAAAATGCCAATATTACCAGCTTTAGGAGGCTTCCCAACCCCTACTGTCCTAACAGGTGGATCAACTTAAATATGAGGTACAGGGTGATTATTCCTACTGGTACTGGGCAATTCTGTCATTGCAATCTCAATTGGTGCACTTGGTACCACAGTCACACAATTTGTAGTGCAAGCTCCTACCTGCACTAGTACCTCCATCTCCTCCCGCTCCCATCCCAGACCAGAAGCATTTGTCCCAGTTGCTCTAATTGTATACGAAGGAGATCTAGAATTCAAAAGATCATTCAGAAAATTATCATCCTCATCAGAATCATTGCCCTGCTTTTCTCCTTCTGTCAGGAAGTGATATCAGTTCTTGGCGCCGTCGATTGCCAAGACATATGCCCAAGGAAACAAGGACTTGTTCAGTTCTATGATAAGAGCACAAACGCTGGAACTTAACCTGTAATTGTCAAGCACTGTGATGTGAGCAAAGCCGAGGTGTAAGCACAAGCTCAATAAATGCTGGAAGACGCATGAAAATATATGATCCAGCTGTGTTAGATTACTCTATTGTGCCGAAAAGTAAAGAGACTGTGCTAAAGAGAGTTTTGTAATTGCCAAAAAGCACACATATGTCTTGATCTGGAATGAAATGACCATTTCATGTGCATCCTCATGGACAAGGACAAACAGCAAGGAAAAAAACAAACCTTGATTTTACAGGACTACGAGTACCATGATCCTTTGCCCTGACCTGGCTGGGCATCTCCTGTTTATAAGGTAGCCACACCCAGTGACCACCGCTTACTATGCGAAAAGTCCTTGGATGGACGCAGAGGAGGAGTGTTCTCCCTGTGATTTCCAAATGTCATATTCGTGGAGCCTTGAAAGGAGAGTTTGTTAGCTCTCAATCATTCAGAATCCTTATGATGCCTAATCGTTCGCTAGTAAGTCTGCCGAGTGAATGTGGCCTCTGTTTCACCTTTGTGAGGTGTGGTAAGCAGCCCTGTGGAAGCGTGTTCGTTTTTGGAACAGCAAAGTTTTAAATATCTGGTTTAGTTTTACAGCAGGAATGCATTTGCCTCTCTTGGCTGTGAACACTGTTTAACTGCATTTCAATTTCACAAGTTAAAAGACTTTGTACAAGCAATTAAATGGTCAGAGATCATGAGACTCTCATTGTTAACAAGAAACCAGAGGAAAAGTGCATTCATCTTGTTTGGTAGTGTATACTGTTATCTGCTTTCAGTTTCAAAAGTTAAAACACTTTTTCTTTCAAGATTAACTCTTCTGAGACCAAATATTATTTACCATCTTTACCTAGAGGCTCAAAGTATGTGGATTCATCATGTTCTTCAGTGAACTCTGTTAACTGATTTCACTTTCAAATGGTAGATAAGACTTGCAACAACAATTAACTCTTTTGAGAAAAATAAGACTTGCTTGTTGTAAAGCTCCAGGAAAGTAAAAGTATTGCGCTGAGGAAAGTACAATCCTGGTGAGCTATATCATTATTAATGAAGCATCACATGCAGAGGAAAAGCACAGTTGATTTGGAGTTTCAAAGATGCAACGTTATGTTATGTTATGTTATTATAACTTTTAAAGCGCACGATTACCCGGAGGTGTCTTGGCGCTGAACTGAACGCAAGCCCTGTAAGAAAGTGAAGAGAGTATCTTAATTTAGAAATAACCAAGTTTTCAGGATTTTTCTAAAGGAGACAAGGGAGTTGGCAGCTCAGTTCCTCCGGGAGCGTATTCCATATTTTAGCCGTGCCATGGCCTAAGCTGCGACCTCCCCAGCTCGAGGTTCGAATCCTTGGTACCAACATCAACCTGGCATTTGAGGACCTTAACTGTCTACCCGGGTGGTACCATGAGAAGAGGTTTTTCAGAGATACCGGTCCTATGTTATTCAGGGCTTTATAGGCTAAGCAGAGTGCTTTGAACTTAATGCGTTGTGCCACTGGCAGCCAATGAAGTTTCCGAATATCTTCCGCAACTGATTTATACTTTGGTAAGTTCAATAGAAGCCTGGCAGCTGCGTTTTGCACCATCTGGAGTTTTTTCAGATGTTGTTTCTGTAACTCAAGGGAGAGGCCATTACAATAGTCTAATTTCGATAGTACTAATGTAGTTACCACCGTCCTCCTGGAATCAGGGGGAATGTAGGGTAGGATTCAGTTTCTGAATCAGGTAGAAAGAAGCCGAAACTGTGGCATTGGTTTGTTGGGAGAAGGTGAGCTTATTATCAATCAGAACCCCGAGGTTCTTTGCCTTTTCTACCGGTTTTGGTAGTTCTCCGATTTCAGCTGGCCACCATAGTCCATCCCATCCCGGTTGGAGGTTACCAAAGATTACTACTTCGGTTTTGTCCGAATTCAATTTAAGGCAATGCCTTCCCATCCAGCTACTGATTTCCCTCATGTAGTTTTGAAACTGCATTGCAGGGGATGATTGATTTTTAAGAGCCGCAATCACGATCTGAGTGTCGCCGGCATATGATGTTAAATTGAAACCAAAGTGCTGGATTAAAGGAGCCAGTTCCGACACATAGATGTTGAATAAGGATGGGCTCAACGACGAACCCTGAGGGACCCCACAAGGGAGCACGTAAGGAGTCGCTTTGAAATGGTCCAGGGTCACCGTCTGTCTTCTATTCTTCAGGAAAGATGATATTAGAGACAGAGCCTGCTCCTTAACCCCTAATTTTTCCAGGCGCTGTAGCAGTGTGTCATGATAGACGGAATCGAAGGCCGCTGACAGATCCAAAAGGATCAGTACAGCCGCACCTCCTTTATCCATCACTGCTCTAATCTCCTCAGTGTCCTTGATCAGTGCTATCTCCGTACTATGTCCTGGACGGAAACGAAACTGGGAGGGATCAAGTAGTTTGTTTTGTTGAATAAATTGTGTTAACTGGTTATTCATAATTTTTTCTACTGTTTTTGCTGGGAAAGGCAGCCTAGCAATCGGCCGGTAATTGCTAGTTATTGATGTGCCCAGATTTGCTTTCTTTATTAAAGGAAGGATGGCTGCATCTTTCCAGATATCCGGGAAAGTGCCTGAGGAGAACATATTGTTAAATATTTTAGTTAATATGGGGCTCACCTCCCTTGCAATATTTCTCAAAACTGCAGGAGGGCAGGGGTCTAGCGGAGATCCCGATTTGATTTCCTGGATTAGTTCTTCTACAAGCTCACTAGAGACCTGTGAGAAATTCGGAAAGACCTTCACTCCAGTCTCAGTACTTAAGAGCTCCTCGGCTGGCTTGTTGGGAGTGGCCGATTTAAAGATGTTATATATGTCATAAACTTTGTTCCTAAACGCACTGGCAATATTGTCACAGAGAGATTGACTACTCCCTGTGTTTTTTTTGCTGGGTGCGGCTGTAAGCTTCTCTACCACCCCAAAGAGTTCTTTGGCTGAGTTTTTAGCTTTCTCAATCTGTTGAGAAAAGAAAAACCCTTTTTCAGTAATCAATAGGGATTTGTAGTTAGATGATGCATGTTTGTAATTATTTTTATCCACTGTTTCATATTTCATTCTCCATCGCCTTTCCAGTCTGCGGCATTTTTGTTTCTCTGGACGCAGAGCTTCGGTAAACCAGGCGGCTGATGGTTGAATGCAGTTCCCTGAATTTTTGCAAGTAGGCACTATAGCCCTAAAGGCGTCATTAAGCCAATCTGTATATTCCTCAGCTGCTTGGTCTGCATGCATACTCAGGGTCGGCCGTGTCTGTTCCAGCTGGAATTCTAGCTTGTTTTTATCTATCTTGTTCCAGGCTTTATAGGTACTTTGCTGTGTTTTGGCAGCCCAAGCTTCTAATATTTTAGGAACTGAATAGTCAAATAGAATAAGTGAATGATCTGACCAGACGAGAGGATAAATATCCTTAACTGTCAGGCCTGATACAGAAGAGAAGGCCCCATCAAGTGAATGCCCTCCTCATGAGTGGGGCCAATGAATTTACAAGCTGAATTAAGCACAATTGTGTGAAGTTATTACAAGACATATCCATAGCGAGAAGGTTCAAGAGGAGAGGAACATTGTGGAAAAAGTACTATTGTATCAAGGCTTTCCTCTCTCTAGGTTTCCTGAAGATATATGTATAAGGATCTTATTTCTGGAAAGACTATTTCCCTTTGGAAGGAAATATTTTCAAGACATTTATTGAAGGTATTACAAGTACATACACTATAGATGATTATTGAATTTGAAATATGCACATACTATTCTAATTATTCTTACATTTGTCATTTCAGACCTCCTTCCCATCAGTCCCTTTTCCTCCTCCTTCCCCTCACCTGGCATCTCAGGGGTCCTGTGTTAGTTTCATATAGAAACCCAGTGGTGCATGGACGTGGGTACATTCTTAGCATTGTGCCATTCCTGAGAAGCATCAGATTTTTTCCGGACAGACCTGACAGCATATCACTGTATGAATCCCATTGTGCAGTACGGTGCACCATAATTATATCTTACTCCGTGGGTGTTGTAAGCAGGGGAAAACAGCACTTCGAGAGTACTGGAACCATAGTGATCCTGTGAGGTGCTCAGAGTGGGGACTCAAAAACTTCTCAAGTATTTCTGTGAAAATAGGAACTAAGGGGCAGATTTACAAGAAAGTGCCGCAGCGCGGCAACGCAAGCCCTTTGGCTGCGCCACGCTGCGGCACTTTCAAAGCATAGGAATGGTACATATTTACAATAATATGTCGCATTCCTGTGCTCTCCCCTGCGCTGGCGCACAAACAGCTGCCATGCACCAGCGCTGCCACCCTTGCACCATGGTGCAAGGATGTCTGCGTCATGGGGAGATTGTTTTTGTGCAGGAAGGGGCACCTTCCTGCACAAAAACAATCACTACAGGCATTTTCCTCTTTCAATGCATGCTGTAGAATGCAGCACGCATTGAAAGAGGAAAAAAACGAGGAGAAATGAAAACATTTCTCCTCATTGCGCCTCGCTACGCCACCCCTAGGGTGGCGTAGCATTCTGACACATTTCCAGGCTTACTATTCCTCGTAAATCTGGAAATGTGTCTGGTTCCATGGGTGTTGCGTGGGAACACCCACAGCAACACACATGGAACGCCCCTTTCACGCAAAGTGTTGAGTGTAAAGGGGTCGTATATACAAGGACAGGAAAAGTCACGCAGGGTGGCTTTTCCTGTCCTTGTAAATATGGAGCAGTGAAATGCGCCGCCGGTGCGTCACGAAAAGTGACGCATTGGTGGCGCAAGGGGCTTGTAAATCTGCCCGGAAGAGACTTATTCTGGAAGCATGACTTTCACATTAAATGGACTATGCTTGTGGTATGTATAACGTTCCTGAAAGTCTAGAGCTTGATATTGATGATAGATGTGTTTGATACTGATGCTTCATGGTTTCCTCTTATCTTACAGCGAGCACAGTGTATTTCCATTGTTTTCAATTGGCGAAAGACTCCATGATCTAAAACAAACATAGGCAGTATTGAAGGGAGAATCCATTGCACATTTATTTATTTATTTTTAAATTTATTTTGAAGGTTTTATATAGCGCAAACAAGACCCTTGCGGGTATCAGAGCGCTTTACAGGGAAAATAAAGGTGACAGAAATACACATATAAATAGTGTAGGATAGACTAATACAAAAGTAGTAGCTATTACAGAATGTCAAATCTATACACGGTTGTATAAATAGTTCAAGTGAATTTGGCCAAGAGCATTGATTTCACTTCTTTTTTGAAAAATGCCGTGAACGGGTTCTGTCTCGTTTCTGGGGCAAGGCATTCCAAATCCTAGGAGCCATACCTGAGAAGGTCCGGTTGTATGTTTTTTTCTTGGTAAATCGTTGTGGTTTCAGCAGGAGATTATAGGAGCTCCGGGTTATTCTGTTCCCACCTGATAGAACCAATTTCTCAGCTAGGTATCTCGGGGTTTTGTGATGTAATGCCTTGTGCGTCATACAGGCTATTTTCAAATGAATTCTGGCCTCAAAAGGTAGCCAGTTGAGGACATGAAGGTCAGGGGAGATGTGACAGTTTCTTTTGGAGCCTGTAATGAGTCTAGCAGCTGCGTTGATTGAGGCTCTTAGAGGGGCCGTCGACGATCTGGGAAGTCCGCAGAGAGAGACACTCCCATTCTCCATTCTGGGGATTACTAGAGCTTGAACTGCCTGTTTGAAGTCATTTGCGGGCAGGAAGGGTTTCAATCTCCTCAGGGTGTTCATCTGAAAATTTGCTCCTTTGGTCACAGCGCTGATGTGTTTCTGCATATTTAGCTTATTGTCAAGAGTTATTCCCAGCGATTTCGCAGAGTCGATGATGAGAGGTTGACCGTTGAGTGCTGTTAGGTGTTGCATCCACTCGAGGATGATTGTTGATTGATTGGGGGGAGCGATTAAGAGGAATTCGGTTTTGAGGGTGTTTAGTTTTAAGTGGTTATTGGCCAACCAGGTCTGCATTTCTTGGAGAGTTGAGTTGAGAGATTTCATGTCCTCCAGTGAGTGGATCTTTATGTAAAGTTGTGTGTCGTCTGCGTACATGTGATAGTGGACATTCGAGGAGCTGAGAAGATCGGTGAGTCGTTCCATAAACAGGTTAAAAAGTGTAGAGGAGAGGGATGATCCCTGTGGTACTCCTAAAGTGACTGGGGTGGGCTTGGATAAGGATTGATTGACCTTGAAGCTTTGAGTTCTATTTTGAAGGAAGGAGGTGAACCAGTTTAGGACCGAACCGGATAGTCCCATTCTGTGTTTCAAGAGGTCTAGTAAGTTATCGTGTTTGCCTGTGTCGATGGCCGATGATAGGTCAAGCAGGATTAGTAAACAGGCTTTGTTTTGGTCCAGGATTTTTAATGCGTCATCTATTATGTGGGTCATGGCTGATTCGGTACTGTGCCCTGCATGAAAACCTGATTGGAATTCATTGAGCAGGTTGAAGTGGTCTATGTGGTTGCTAAGCTGTGTGTGAACACATTTTTCTAGCAATTTGGCCAGGGTGGGGATGTTGGATATTGGGCGATAGTTATTCAGGTCTGATGGGTCCGCCGATGGCTTCTTTAAGATGGGGGATACCTGACCTGCTTTAAGGATGTCTGGGATGGTTCCTTGCAGGAGAGAGGTGTTTATAATCCTTGTCCATAGAGGCACAAGCATTGGGATGAAGTCTTTTAGGTGGTTTGCTGGGAGAGGGTCTGAGAAGTGATTGGAGGGATTCAGGGCCGTGAGCGTTTTTAGGATAGTTTCTTCGCTGTAGGTATTGAAGGAGGCCCAGGATGCGTTGTTTTTGAGGTCGAACTTTGCAGAACCACTAAGAGGGGTCACACACGGGGTCCGTGAGGAGATCATATGAGGGTCGGCGTGGGATAATAGATCGTTAAGCAGGTCTGTCTTTATGTTTTCTGTCTTTGTTGTGAAAAAGGAGGCAAATTCCTCGCAGTTCGGCAGTGTGTCTGGATTAACTTGGGGCGCGTGGGTGAGACCCTTAGATTGAGATTTGATTAGCTCGAATAGCCTTTTGGGACGATTTTTGGCTTGGTCTAATTGTTTACTGAAGAAGTCTGCTTTTGATCGTCTAATCTTTCTGTAGTAGGAGTTTCTAGTGCTTCTTAGTAACTTGAGGTGGTCAGAGGATGGTGCCGATCTCTATTGTCGTTCAATTACTCTTAGTGATCTTCTGTCTTCGTTTAGCCTACCATCGTACCAGGGTTTTGAGTCTTTTGTGGCGACTCTTTTCAGTTGTAGGGGAGCTAGATTGTCTAATACCCTGTTCATAGAGTGGAAGTAGTGATTAGTCAGATCATTTACCTCTTCTAACCCTTCTGGTGGAAGCATGAAGTTGGGACTAGAAGTTGCGAGTAAGTCAGGACCGACGTTTTTTAGGTTCCTCTTCCATATTTTCGTTCTTCTGGGTTGGACAGAGAGTGGTTTAATTGATTGATTGATATGGAAAGTGATGAAGTGATGGTCAGACCAATCACAGGGGAGGATCGATTCAAGCTGGGTGGAGTCCGCTTTGGAAATTACTAGATAAAGGGTTGAGCCTTTTCCATGGGTGGGGCTGTCACAGATTTGGGACAGGTTAAGGTCGGATAGGAAAGCTTTGAGGCTATTGATCTCTGGGTCCTCCAGGTCATTCCAGTGGAGGTTAAAGTACCCCAGGAATATTTGAATGTTTTGTTGTCCGACATTTATGGCTAAGATATGATGAAGGTGAGGTTATTCCCTGAAGGGTGATAAAATGAGTGCAGTGAACATATTGGTTTGTTATTATTAGTGATGTCTAAACATAGGTATTCAGAGGAAGAAAGAGCTGGGGAGTTGGAGCGGTTCACAGAGAGATAGTTCCAATGTATGCAGGCAATACCACCCCCTGGCCTATCTATTCTATCTAGTCTTGTGATGTGATAGTTTGGGGGAACAAGTATGTCAAGGATGGGCATGGATGATTCATTTAGCCATGTTTCGGTTAAAATTAGAAGGTCAGGTTCATTAGAAAGTATGAGGTCAGCTATATCGGCAGCATGTCTTGCGGCCGACCTACAGTTTAGCAAAATACATTTTAGCAGGGCTTTGGTAGGAGTAGTGTTGCGTTCGTATAGGATGGGTACTCGCAAGAGGTTGTTTTCAACTATGCCTCTAGAGATGTATCTTGATGCTCTAGAGGCGTTGGAAGGGATGGGATGGATTGGATTAGGGACAATTTCTGTGTTTTATCCGTGTGCGCAATGTTAAGAGGTGGAGCCGGGTGCTGGTCGGAATGGAGTAGGGAAGTTAGCTCTTTCGATGATAGAGGGTTTTTCATTCTGACCGGATGGGATGGGGCATTGGGATAAGGTAATGTTCTCCAACTGGGGAGCTCTTGTTTCGGGGAGCTTGTACTTCGCTGATGTGTGAATTTAGAGTGGTTGAAGTGGCGGTAAGTCATAGCATCTACTTTGGGACATGTGGACTTCGGTTGTTGCAGAATCAGGTCATGAAGAGTTTGGAGGTCCTCTTTGACTTGTTGTAGAGATAGTAATATCTCATCAAGTCTAGGGTCAGGTGTCGGAGTTAACATTTTTGTAGAATGGACTGTAGTTAAGGCAGGAGGGGTTAGTCTTTGTGTAGGGTCTTGGGGGGGGGAAGCGTAATCGGGTTCATTGTATGGCAGTTTTTCAGTGTGGTAATCAATAGAGAGGGGAGGAGGAAAGAAGGGGCGTGAGGGGGTATTGGAGTGTGTTATAAGAGGGACGGTGGGATTCGTGGTTAGAGGATAGGGGGAGGGTGGGAACGCGGGCTGAGCGGATGTAAGGGTGTGGGGGGAGATTGGGACGGAGTTTGTATTGGGATTGTTGGGGGTGGCGTGGGGAGGGGTGTGTTATCTCGATGGTGAGGGTAGGTATGAATGTGGAGTAAGGGAGTAGTGGTGGGGGGAGAGGGGGCATGTGGGAGGGCTGGGAGTGAGGAAATAAGGGTGGGTGGTGTGATAGGCACAGTAGAGATTTTGGTGGTAGTGGTGGACGAGTAGGACTTGGGGAAATGTATGTCATCACTAGGTGTGTGGATTAGGTCTGGGGTGGGTGTATATGCCTGAAGGGATAAGGAGGGAGAATGACTTGATGGGGAGTCCGGTAGGGAGTCGGGCAGAGAGCTGGGAGAGTGGTTTGCTGGGGAGGTGGGATGGTGTCTTGCAACCTCCTCTTTGATTGATGAGAGGAAAGATGTTATCCAGTAGATTTAGTTTATGGTCTGATGCTTGCATGAGGATGATCCCATTATGATAGATGGTAAGTGTAGCTGCCGCTTTGTAGAAAGGGGAGGGAATGATGGATAATGTGAGGCCATGTGCTGTTTTTCTCGTGGATGCAATCAGGAATAGGGCGAGAAAGGCTTTCCGCTATTGGGCTCTTCTTGTAGGTACCAAATCTTTAAGTGATATTATGAGACTAGTTACTAAGGCTGAAAGAGTATACTTGTGAATAACTAGAAATTATTTCCATTGGGGGGTCTACTTCCCCGCTGTTCCCAACCCAAACCTTTCCTTCGGTTGATCGCCTCAATATTCTGTGCCTTAATGGTATGCTGAATTGAGGATGTCGAGAGGTGGACCCTTTTGCACGTCACACTGATCCTGAGGAGCAACATTTGCATTGCACTGTGACAGAATTACACGCCTAAGTATCACTCGCCTCCCGATCAGTATGAGTGCCAAAATGGCCACAATGGTGCAGGCCTTAGCCCTAGTGCAGCAGGAATTAGTGGCCTCTTGGTCTGAAAATGCTGCCTTAAGAGAGAAGGTTGAACAATAGTAGAGAAACCCTTTTGATGTCCCTTTGGGTCATTGTTCCACTTGGAATAGTGATACTACTAGTGCATATTTCAGTACTCCCCAGATCTCAGTGTCAGTCCCACCTCCGATACTGCTGGCATCTCCCAAGCGATATTCAGAGGATCCTAACATGGTCCAAATTTTCTTGACATGAATTCTACTACATTTTTCTTGTTGACCATCAACCTTTCAGACTAATCAGTCGCAAGTGGCTTTTGCCATTTCCTATTTAACTGGAGATTTAGCCACCTGCGCAGTATTGTTTGTGAGATCTAATGTTCCGTTGTTGTCGGATTGGGATGAATTCCGCAACGAGTTCGAAAAAGTATTTGATCGCCGGGCCACTACATTTAGTGCAGACAAAGAACTCCTAGAATTGCGTCAACAAAAATTGGATTTGATTTCAAATTTAACTACCTTCAACCAATTAATTGTGGAAACAGCGTGGCCAGAGGAAAAGTGGATGGCCTTATTTTTATCAGGGGCTTAAAGTTGAGCTCAAGGATTTTTGGGCCCAAATTGACCCACAGCCCAAATCATGTACAGATTTAATAAATTTGACATTACGGTTAGACCACCGTCTTGCTGATAGAGTATCCGACAAAAGGAAAAACAATAAGCCTTTCCCAAGAATCGAGAAAAGCAAAGGTCATTTTTCCAGTATTGAACTGGGTATGGAGCCTATGGAGATAGGTATTGTACGAGCACCCCTGTCCAAGGAAGAAAAAAAGGCTTGAAGGCAAAATGGGCAGTGCCTCTAGTGTGGGAAAAAAGGGCACTTCGTATGAGAATGTCCCACAAAACCAAAGGGTAAGACCTCTTTTGGGAATGCAAAGAAGGTAGCAGTATCCACAGTGGAATCTTCAGAAATCTGTCAAGCTCAAACCTGAGAGAATGGACATGTTTGAACTCTTGGAGTGTCCCTTCCCTAACATTGTCTTCACAAGAAGAAATTATTTCATACATACAGATTTCCATGATCCTGAAGGTGAACAGTACAAGGCATCATATAGTGGCTATGATTGACTCAGGGGCCACAGGTTATTTCATAAACAATGGATTAGCCCTTAAATTGGGCTTACCCCTGCTGGAGAAACCTTTTCTGGAGACAGTGCTAGCGGTTGACAGAAAGCGTTAACATCTGCGCCCATTGTTGAATAGACCATTCCCATTACCTTAGAGTGTGTATCAGGGTTGGAAAATCATGTGGAAATATCCATTCTAATATCATAGATGCACCTCAGTACAGGTTTATCTTAGGTATGCCATGGTTGTGGAAACACAATCCAGTGATTGACTGGAAGGACAAAACCATTCAATTTCAGTCAATTCATTGCATCTCGAAATGTCTACACTCTAAGTCGCCATACACATTAGCCTTAGCCATAACTCTATACTAGCCCTGGACAATAAATTCCGTTCCGCTCGCGGAATTTGCGAAATTTTGGCAATTCCGCGTTCCGCGGAGAACGCGGAATTGCCGAAAATTCCGTGATCCGCGGCGTAGCGGAATTTTTTCCTTGTTCGCGCTTTCAAAATGCGTGTTCGCGGTAGCGACTTACTGGGATCCCTGCGTTTGCCGACGAGTTTTCCTATCCGTTCGTGCGATCGCGCGAGAGTGTGCGATCGCAAACACGTCATTCGGACGCGCCATCGGACATCTGCGTTCGCAAACAGGAAACACGCATCGCGAGCGGGCGGGACAAGTGAAACAAGATGGCCGCACCAATTGGCGACCGCATGGGCAAGTTCGCGAGATATTTCCCCCCGAGCACGCAAACAGCGTCCCCGAACAGGAAAAACGCATCGCGAACGGGCGGAACAAGCAATTCCACGTGCTCGCGGAATTCTGCGTGCTCGCAGAGATTTTTTACCGTTTCGCGGAATTTTGCGTAACGCGACTACGCAAATTCTGCCCACCCCTACTCTATACGATGCCACAACAACAGAAAAGGAGACTGTGTTACCAGATCATTATGCTACATACAGCTATGTTTTTCGTGAAAAAGCAGAAACACTTCCACCCCATAGGACATACAAATAGACCTGATACCAGGAGCCACAATCCCAATGTGCAGGGTTATATGCACTTTCAGATCCAGAGACACAACACCTAAGACAGTACTTAGATAAGTACCTAGCCAACGGCTTTAAAAGACCTTCCCGTTCTTCAGCAGCTTCACCTCTATTCTTCAGCTTGAAGGCCAATGGAATACTTCATACCTGTATCGATTACAGGGTACTGAAAAAAAACACTGTAAAAAAACGCTACCCTCTCCCTCTCATCCCGGTCTTACTAGATTAGGTAAAAGAGGCCAAAATCTATACGAAGTTAGACAATAAAGGTCTCCATCATCTTGAGAGAATGAGGGAGAGGGATGAATAGAACACGGCCTTTAGGACCAGATTTGGAGTATACAGTCATGGCGTTTGGGCTGTGTAACACCCCAGCGGCTTTTCAATTCTTTCGCAGTGACGTGTTAAATGACTATCTTGACTGAATTGTCATTTTTATATCAATGACAATTTGATTTATTACCAAGTAGAAGTAACTAATATTGAACACATATCCAAAATATTGCAGTGTTGGGAAAACACCACTTATATTGCAAGGTAAGTAAGTGTGAGTTTCATGTGCATGAGTTGGAGTTTTTGGGAGTGATGTTGAGTCCAGTATGTATGCAGATGTCTGAGAGAAAGGTCAAGGCAGTTCAGGAATGGCCTGTGCCAAAAATCACAAGTGACGTGCAGTGCTTCTTGGGTTTTGCCAATTACTACCGCAGATTCATTCAGCATTTCTCTCATGTGGTAGTTCCCATTACCAGATCGTTGAGAAAGAAGGTAACATTCACTTGGAAACCAGATGCCGAAGAACCATTTGTGTTTTTGGAAAGAGCTTTCACCTCCGCTCCAGTCTTGATTGATCCAAATCTGGAAAAACCAATCGTTGTCGAGGCAGACGCTTCTGATGTGGCAATAGGAGCCATATTGTCCCAGAGAGTTCAAAAAGTGGGCCAATTACACCCGGTGGCCTATAGACCAAGAAAGTTCAACTCTGCCAAACTAAATTACATAATAGAGGAAAAGGAACTATTGGCAATTAAGAGAGCATTTCAGGAATGGAGACAATATCTGTGGGGGGCCAAACATATGGTGAAGGTCTATACCAAACTCCAAAAGCTCCAATTGATGAGATCAGCACGCGAACAGTTCTCCAGACAGACACGCTGAATGCAATTATTTTCCGAGTTTGATTTCATTGTCACCTTTCACCCAGGTTGTGAAAATCGCTAGGATGACGCCTTGTCACGACAAAAATCTAAACATGTCAAAAAGGAGAACCCAATGCCATCCATAGTCACCCCTTCAAAGGTGCTCTGAGTCCTAAAAATGAAGAACTTTCTAGAGGCAGTTAAAGCAGCATACTTCAACAATCACTGGATCCTATGGGCTGCTCAACATACTAACCGAACTATACAAGGACTGCCTTTCTTTGGAACCAACTTTTTTTCCCCTACAAAACCCTTACAACAAAAGGCATTCAAATGGTGTCATGAGTCCGCCATTGTCAGACATCAAGGTATTAAAAAGACTATAGATCTGGTTAGAGACACTTCTGGTGGGACTCACTTTCACGGGATGTGGAGAAATGGGTACAGGAGTGTGACACATAGGCCCGCGCAAACGTGGACCACTCAAAACCTAAAGGGCTGTTGCACCCCATGCCCACGCCAAAACAACCATGGAAGCATAATAGTCTGGATTTTATTACTGGTCTACCTAGGGATAGAGGTCACTCAGCTATCTGGTCATGATCGAAAAGTTTGACTAAATTTGGCCATTTTAATCCATGTAAAAAACTACCCACAGCTAGTCAAACAGCCCAACTGTTATTAACACATGTTGTCAGATTACATGGATTACCAGAAGTTATTGTGTCTGACAGAGGCTCACAGTTTTCTGCTCAGTTTTGGCAGACATGGCGGGAGGCGTTACAGATTTCCTCTGCCCTGTACACAAGCTTCCATATGCAAACAGACAGGCAAACTGAGCGTTTGAACCAAATATTGAAACAATACCTACGGTGTTATGCATCAGAGGCTACTGAGTCTTGGGTGCACCTGTTGTAGCTCACTGATTTAGCCTATAAAATGTGCTTCATAGTACTCCAGGTACAGCACCATTTTTTTCACACATACTGATTTTACTCCTGTTTCTTGCCAATCACTGTACCATCAGATACCTCGAATATTCTGAAGTGGAAGCGCACCTCAATGAAATACAGCGGGTGAGAAAAAAGATGCAAGTACATTTGGACAAAGCGAAACAGCAATATAAATAATGGGGTGGACCGACTTTATTGGCCCTCTCTATCAACCTGGAGATAAGATTTGGCTGTCAACCACAAATATATGTTTCATGCTCTGAAATATCTTCCACCCAAAATTCTGCGATGGAAATGAACATGTAATTGTCAAGCGGTGTGATGTGAGCAAAGTTGAGGTGTAAGCACTTTCCTACATTATGAATGCACTCAGAGTTAGGTTTGTTGCATAGACTTGCATAAGACAGTGAATGAAACTGCATGTGTTCTTTGCAGTCTACTGTAATGGGAGTTATTGGGGCACAGATGCACGATGGGTGAGGATTTATGCCTCTCAGCTTGCGCATTATGACTTTGTTGTTCCTCTGTTGTTCCTTTTCTTTTAGGATATGGATGGGACTACATGTCCCATGTCTCTCAGGGTGCTGCAGTATGCGTGGTCATCTTGGGTGGGGTGCGTGTATAAAGCTGAGCCCCACCGCCATGCTGTTGTGCGGAATTCTGGACGACCGCAAGGAGAGGGAGCTCAGCTGATGCTCACTTGTATTTCTTGGTTATAAGAACCTGGTCTGGGTTCTTGGGTAAAGGGATGCTCTGCTCCCTTCTGTTGCCGCTTCAGAACTTGTACCACGCTGCTCACATGGCCGCATGAATGTGGAAATTGAAAAAAATGCACCAGCCTCAGCGCGCATGAAAATACATTATCCTGTTGTGCCAGATTACTCTGTTGTGCCGGAAGAGTAAAGAGACTGTGCTTCTAAGAGAGCTTTGTAATTGCCAGAAAGCGTGCATATCACTGTATGAATCACGTGGGGCGGTACAGTGCACTATAATTATGTCTTACTCCATGACCTAAAACAAACATAGGCAGTATAGAATGGAGAATCCTTTGCTTATCATAGGTACCAAATCTTTGAGTAATATTATGAGACTAGATACTAAGGCTGAAACAGTATACTTGTGGGTAACTAGATATTATTTCAATTGCAGGTCTCCTTCCCCACTGTTCCCAACCCACAACCTTTCCCTCGCTTGATCACCTCAATATTCTGTGCCTTAATGGTAAGCAGAATTGAGGATGTCGAGAGGTGGACCCTGTTGCACGTCGCACTGATCCTGAGGAGCACCATTCGCATTGCACCGTGACCACTTCGTTAACCTTATTTGGCTCATTTGTTTCTTTAACTATGGCAGGATAGACTTCAATCATATCTTCTCTCCAATATTTTTCTTGTTGATCCCTTTTGCATTCCAACCACTGTCTAGTCTAAATTAACATTTCACTTGCTTTGACATTTTCTTTTTCTCCTTCTCTGTCACCATTCCATCCCATTTATTAAATTCCTCAAGCTGTGTAGGCCTGGACAACGGCTTCTTGTCATTCACAGTTTGTATAAGGAAATCAAACTTTCTTATATTAAAAGTACCCTGTAAAGGAAACTGTAAATCTGTGTCAGATGCATTATATTCATGCTATTCAGGAATCCAGGTAAAAGTATAAAACCCAATGTCCGTCATCATTTCATATGCAGGCACCCCTTCGGTAGTTATTTTCTGACCCTCATTAGCAAGCACAACAGAAACCTTAGGTTTTTCACTACATTTCCCATTATTCTCACTTAAAACGATCTAAACAATCATAACAAACAAACTAGTGAACAACAGCCAATTCCATTGCGGCTCTGTCAAATGGCAACCTATCACAGTGCAGCTCTGTCAGCAACCGACCAGTTACACCACAGGTTTATGGTGACGTCTCACCAATCCCAGCAAGGCTCCTAGCTGGCTAACCAATCACAGCACAACTTCTCGATGAACAAGGAAAACATTGCAAAACCTTACTGACTTTGTTTAAACTAAATACAGCCTTGTCTGTTCAACCTAAATAAGAAGTAAGTCAGCAAGATAAGTTAATGCAAACCCCTCAGTCAATAGTAAAGGAACAACAGCACCCTTCGCAGATCCATTTAAAGTCTCAATTCACTATAAGCAAACTCCCATCCAGTGTTAATCAACCATGGTTAATACACTTACTTCTGTGCACTTAAGAGCAAGGCACGTCAACCCATATGAAAAGAAAGCTGGCTAATTCAGCTCCCCTGTTTGTGTCCATGCAGCACCTCGCACTACATACTACCTTATGCAGAAAAGTAACCAAAATCTGATAACCAAATGAACCAATGATAACAAAATAAATGCACAAATATAAATAGAACATCCATAATACAGCCATCAATCCATCAATTAAACACCACAATCAGCATTGCATATCCAAACATTTCACAAAAAGCATGGCAATCCATTTCTCAACTCATACTTCAACACACCCCAAAATTTCACACACCATCTACAAATCAGTTCACCCTCTTCATAATTACACTCCAAATTGTGCAGGTATGCCCTGAAAGTCAGACCTCCTGGGAACCTCCAGAACTAGGAACTGCTGGTGAAGTTACAGAAAATCCAATATTGCCTCAGAATGGTTATTAGGATCTTGAAAAATCTTTTGGATACCCTTCCGAAAGAGGAGGTGTGCTTTAAGGCATAACCATCCTCTGCTACCAATTTGTGTGAGCAAAAAACTTAACCCAAAATCCAAGACATCCCAAAATTCAAAATACCCCAAATTTACCTCTTACAGTTCTCCTACAAAATCAAGCAGTACAGAATAAATTCCATAAAGGCTCAAATGTAGAGCTTCATAGAGTAGTCAAAATCAGAATCATTCTAAGTTTCAAAATAAGCAGCAAAATCAGAAAGAAATCGAGTAGCATACCTAGTAGAACAAGAAAGTCTTCTGTCTCACCCCAAAAATCAAGGGGTTCTTATACACAATCATTGCATAACAAATTAGTAAGACAGTAGATTAATTGTTGGATGATCGAAAGTAACAACCCTTTGCAAATCAGAAATTTGAACATAATTTCCTTAACACATAAGCATTATCCCATTTTAAACATTCAGCATCTTCAGTGCTACTGCCATCCAGAGTTGTTTGAGCAAAATATGAAACATTTCAACAATATCATTTCAAACTAATAAATAAGACCCGTCTACGAAGTAGAACTACAGCAGAAAGGCCTTGAAGTTGCAACAAGTTAGGAACATAAAATGTCCATTCAAAGCTTTGTATTCTTAACAGTGAAAAAACCATTACATCAGCTTGACTTCACTCTGAAGAGCTAGTGGTGGAGAAAATGCACAGGGGAACAAGCTGGGAGGGGGTGAATACAAGAGTGAATGACCAAAACGGCATCCATTTTATCCAAAATGGCACTTTCTCATACATGTGGCATAACTAAACTATGTTAGTAAACACACCTTTATACATCATATTAAACTTGTTTCAACTGTAACCACAATTGCTCATCATTTGCATCTTGGATCCGACATATTATTCATCATTATTATTTATTTCACAAAATAAAGATTTGAAAAACGCTTTCACATGATAAACATAAAATGGAAAAATATGAAATAACCCTGGACATCCAATGGGTTTTTCAGTCAAAATATAGCATTGAAAGCAAGTATCTAACCTCTTTGAGTTTCGATGGAATTCAATATTCCTTCAAACGATTACCCATGGGTATCAGAGTACTCCTGTCTTATTCTTAGTACATATTATGAAGATCTTACAAACAGAATCTGAGGTGATATCATACATTGATGGCATTCAACTCTCAGATGATGATTGAAGCACCAACCTAACTAGAGCGGCCCGGACAGTGACAAATATGACATCACATGGTTCTAAAATTAACTTTGAGAAGTTTACAATTGCTTACATGACTGTGACTTTTCCTGGGTATGAATTATACAATGAGGCAATGGACTAGCACCTGATTTCCCTTAGAAAAGTGCTACCTTGCAGCCACCCAACACACTGAATTAGTTATGTTTCTTAATTTCGAGCAGACTTACTTGTCACACTTTGATGAGCGAGTGAAGCCCTTGTATGATTTAATTTCTCCCACGTTGTCTTCAAAACAATGGATGAACAAACACACTGATATCTTGTGTGCACTGCAATCAGGCATGCTAGAGACAAAATATTTACAGACTAGGGATAACAAGATGAATTTAGTATTAAGAATTGTACCAAGCAACTCAGGTTACACATATGCAATCTACAACGAATGACAGTTGGTGCCCATAGCATACAAATCACGCTTTTATTCTCGGGCTGGAGCACGCTTTGCTTCCATAGAGAAAATTCTTGCAGCTGTGCTAATAGCCATTTTGAAATACCACCCATTGGCGCAGGGAAAACTAATGATTGTGGTTTCTCCTGCACTAGAAGGAGTCACTAATGCAAGCACTCCCAATGTTCATGCTCTGCATCCGAGATGGGTGCAGAGGGCCTCTTTGTTAAGTAGAGTTGATGTAAAGTTTGAGTATGATCTGACTCTTCGGACACAAGCATTTCTCCAATATGAGCAGACATGACCTCAGACTCCGCATGTCTTACCTATTGAGTCATATCAGAGCATGTTTTATACAGATGGTTCGGTACAACCTGAGGTCGGGACTAAACAAAAGTACTGTGCAGCCTGCGCAGCAGTACAGGGTCTAGTTAAAAAATGGTGAATTCCACCTGCAGTACACCCATGCCAGAATTCTAGGTTATAAAATAGCAAAAAATGTTATAAATGACTCTGATAGCATTTTCCCTCTGTTAGAGGAGTTCACCTTGTTTAACCCAGATGAAGTGTCAACTGCCCTGGCCAAGATCAAATCTGGTTCTCCGGTAGACCCGAGACCACCGCATCTTTTTTCAACTGTCGCCCCTCTGCTTCTCAGAAATCTCACTGATATATTTAATATGTCACTTTTGCAATCAGAAGTCCCAGTTATATGGAAAGCTGCAAGGGTCAGGCCTATCCTAAAAAAATCTACTGCCGATCCTAAAACTCCAAGCAATTACCGTCCTATTTCTTTGCTTCCTTATTTTGGAAAGGTCCTCGAGTCTTTGATCAATGGGCAACTCACTGCCCATTTGGAGAGCCACGGACTACTGGACCCGTCACAGTCCGGTTTCAGGGCTGCCCACAGCACTGAAACAGCGCTGGTGGAAGTTATTGACAACATCAGACTAACCCAGGACAACGGACAGTCGGCCATGCTCGTTTTGTTGGATTTGTCTGCTGCCTTTGACACCATCTCCCACAGCATTTTAGAACAACGGCTCTGGGAGATGGGTATCAGAGATAAGGCCCTGGACTGGCTTAAAAGCTATTTAACCAATCGAACCACCATGGTACAACTTGACAACATGGTTTCTAGTAGCCTGCCAGTAAAGATGGGAGTCCCTCAGGGCTCTATTTTGAGCCCTATGCTCTTCAATCTTTATGTGACACCTCTGGCTAGGGTGATCAGATCCTACGGCTTTGACGTGGTATCATATACTGATGACACCCAGCTAGTGATCACCCTAGGACCTGATCCCCTTGACACAAAGACTCGTTTTAAAAACTGCATGATACGCATCGATAGCTGGATGAGTGCGAACCATCTCCAGCTAAATGGCAGCAAGACTGAGGTCATTCTCTTCGGTAGGGCACACGAAGTTTGGTCTAACGACTGGTGGCCCCAAAATCTGGGTCCCTGTCCTTCCCCAAAACCAGTGGTGCGGAACCTCGGAGTAATGATTCAATCAATCAATCACAGAATTTGTAAAGCGCACTACTTACCCGCGAGGGTCTCAAGGCGCTGGGGAAAAAAAGGGGGGGGTGCTGCTACTGGTCGTACAACCAGGTCTTGAGTAGCCTCCTGAAGGTCAGCAGGTCTTGGGTCTGTCGTAGGCTTAGTGGAAGGGTGTTCCAGGTCTTGGCGGCGAGGTGGGAGAAGGATCTGCCGCCGATGGTGGTTCTTCGAATGCGAGGGACGGTGGCGAGGGAGAGGTCGGCGGAGCGGAGTTGGCGGTTGGGGACGTAGAAGAGGAGTCGTCTGTTGAGGTAGGCTGGGCCAGTCTTGTGGAGTGCCTTGTGTGCGTGGATGAGGAGTTTGAAGGAGATTCTCCTGTCGATGGGGAGCCAGTGCAGGTTCCTCAGGTGGGGGGTGATGTGGCTGTGGCATGGTACATCGAGGATCAGGCGTGCAGAGGCGTTTTGTATGCGTTGCAGTCGCTTGATGAGCTTGGCCGGGGCCCCCGCGTAGAGGGCGTTCCCATAGTCAAGTCTGCTGCTGACGAGGGCCTGGGTGACTGTTCTTCTTGTGTCTGTCGGGGTCCACCTGTAGATCTTGCGAAGCATGCGGAGGGTGTTGAAGCAGGAGGATGAGACTGCGTTGACTTGCTTGGCCATGGAAAGCGTTGAGTCGAGTATGACTCCCAGGTTGCGTGCGTGGTCGGTGGGTGTCGGGGCTGCTCCCAGCGTCGTTGGCCACCAGGAGTCGTCCCAGGCTGAGGGGTTGGAGCCGAGGATGAGGACCTCTGTCTTCTCCGTGTTCAGTTTTAGTCGGCTGATCTTCATCCAATCGGCGACGGCCTTCATTCCTTCATGGAGGTTGGATTTGGCGGCGAGGGGGTCCTTGGTGAGGGAGAGGATCAGTTGAGTGTCGTCGGCGTAGGAGATTATGTTGAGGTCGTGCTGTCTGGCGATGCGTGCGAGCGGGGCCATGTAGATGTTGAACAGTGTTGGGCTGAGGGACGATCCCTCGGGTACGCCGCAGATGATCTCGGAGGCTTCGGATCGGAATGGTGGGAGGCGGACTCTCTGGTTTCTGCCGGCGAGGAAGGAGGTGGCCCATTCCAGGGCCTTGTCTCGGATCCCTGCGTCGTGGAGGCGTGCGCGTAGAGTGCGGTGGCAGACAGTGTCGAAGGCGGTGGAGAGGTCCAGCAGGATGAGGGCTGCGGTCTCACCGTTGTCCAGCAGGATCCTGATGTCATCGGTGGCGGCGATGAGGGCAGTCTCAGTGCTGTGGTTGCTGCGGAACCCCGATTGGGATGGGTCCAGCATGCTGTTTTCTTCGAGGTATCGGGTTAGCTGTTTGTTGACGATCTTCTCGATGACCTTGGCTGGGAACGGAAGCAGGGAGATGGGCCGGAAGTTCTTGAGGTCTCTCGGGTCCGCCTTGGGTTTTTGGAGTAGGGCGTTGATCTCTGCGTGTTTCCAGCTCTCTGGGAAGGTCGCGGTCTCGAAGGAGAGATTGATGATGTTGCACAGGTGGGGTGCGATGGAGCTGCTGGCTTTGTTGAAGATGTGGTGCGGGAAAGGGTCTGACGGGGAGCCGGAGTGTATTGTGCTCATGGTCTTGATGGTGTCCTCGATGTTCACGCTGGCCCAGGCTGGCAGGGGGTCGTGGTCGATGGTGTGCGGCGGGTCTGGTGCATCGATCTTAGTTGGGGCTGTCTGGGTGTTGAAGCTGTTGTGGATGTCGGCGATCTTGCGGTGGAAGAAGGTGGCGAGGGAATCGCACAGGGGTTGCGACGGCGGGATGCCGTTGGTGTTGGAGCTGGGGTTGGAGAGTTCCTTCACGATGTTGAAAAGCTCCTTGCTGTTGTGTGCGTTGTTGTCGAGGCGGTCTTTGAAGGAGATTCTCTTGGCGGACTTGATGAGGTGGTGGTGGTTATGGATGGCGTCTTTGTGGGCTGCGTGGATGTCCGGTGTCTTATCACTGTGCCATTTCTTCTCTAGTTTCCGGCAGGTACGCTTGGAAGCTAGGAGTTCCGAGGTGAACCAGCTGGCTCTTTTGGTGGTGTCACTGTAGGTGAGTTTTTTCAGCGGGGCGGGGCGAGGGTGTTGACAACCAGCTATCGATGAAAAATCAGGTAAACCAGGTAATTGGTACCTGTTATGGAATCATGCGCAGTCTAAAAAAAATCTTTCAATGGATCCCAATCGAATTGAGGAAGCCACTTGTTCAGGGACTGATCATCAGCCGTATTGACTACGGAAACGCCCTGCTGGCCTCGATCAATGAAGAACTATATTCTAGGCTCCAGGTCCTGCAGAATACAGCCTCCAGACTGGTACTGAACCTTTCTTCTAGATCCCCATCAGTGCCTAGTCTGAAGCATCTTCATTGGCTTCCTATAAGGAAGCGTACCCGCTTCAAGGTTCTTTGTCTAGTGCATAAGAGCATGCACGGAAACGGGCCTAGCTATTTTGCAAAAAAACTCTGCTGGTACCAGCCGACTAGGACGTTAAGGTCAAGTACCAAATTTCTCCTCACTCCATGCAGAGTTCGTACCGCCAGAAATGGCGGGAGATCTTTCTCATATCTGGCACCTACCTTTTGGAATAAACTTCCACCTCATCTACTCTTTGTTATAGACCACAATCGATTCCACAAGGAATTAAAAACTTGGCTGTTTGACCATTAATAGTATTTTTTTTCCCTTTTCCTTCTGTCCTTCTGCTTAAGAGGAGTCCACGCAAGCACCATGAGACCCCCGGGTGATATGTGCGCTCAATAAATATCCATGACTTGACTTGACTTGGCTAGGTTACAGCACTGCACAACATGCATAAACTCATGCCTTGGTACTTACATTACAGAAGGCTGATTGCCAGTTCCCAAACTTATCGTGTCGGATTCGTCCTTCTCTGTGCAAGGAAACAATGTAGATTTGAAGGACTAGTGCCTGAACAGATTCAAAAATTCAAAAAGAAAACTGAATAAAAATAAACAGCTCTGGAGCAAGTTAGCTGTACTACAGGACAAGCTTCCACTGGTCCATGTGATATACTTTATGGAACCTAATCAAAGCAGTTCTTTTGAGGTTAGTGTTTGCTCATGCTGGGATAAATGCAACTGGGACAGTGCTACAGCAACACTCCTGGTGGACAGGTTTACAACCTGAGATTATGTTTGACAATGTTATGTTTGCCAACAAATTATTGTTCCTAGTTTTACGAGACCAGAGCAGACCCCTCACTGTCTCCAAACTACCACTTACAATTTTAATGTTTGGACCATGTAAGGCCAATAAATTCTGTTAACCAATAAAAGTACATATTGGTGGCAATCGATTCGTGTTCTCGATTCCTGTGACTGTGGCCTCAGAAATGCAGGTGATATAACAGTCATAAAGGACTTGCAGTTTCTTATAGCCATGGGAGCAGTACATACATTTCTATCAGACAAGTGTCCTGCATTTGTCTCAAAGGCTTACAGGGATGCTATGTCTGCTCTGGGTGCATGTCTGCTATTCAGCAACCCGTTTCAATCAGAGAGTAATGGGTTAATAGAGTGAGCTAACAGTACACTTAAAAAAGCCTTTACCGCTAACGTGCTTAGTTCAGGTCTTAGTTGGTATTGGGTGGCCGCACTGTATACGAATTACTCTTCGGAGTGCCTATTTATGTACCTGACCTAGATAATAGAGGGAGGAAGGTGGAAGAAAAATAATTTGACCTGGACATGCATTTGAATACCCTGCAGGACGTCTAAGAGGTCAGAGTGATCTAATATGGAGCATTCTGAAGCTGCCACGGGGGAACAGAAGGTATCACCACCTTCTGACAGGTGGGAGCTTCAAGTAGGTGATCTAGTTCATGAAAAGACCCACTATAAACAAGATTTTGGGCTATCCTACAGACCAACTGTTCCAGTTCTTGGGGTGAAAGGCACACAAACTGTAATCCTGCCTCCATTGTCTGGTTCAAAGAAAAACAGACATTTGTTCACTGACCACATTAAAAAGCACTATCTGGCTAATCCCGTACAACACACCCTCCTGGACATCAAGAAGGGTTGCAGCCTCTCCCTACTATGAATAAAATACCTTTTGAAGAGTACATTATTAACTTGGGTCCCCAGTCGGGGATATTTGAGCCTACTGTTTCTCCAGCTTTACACCAAACAACAGATTTTATGAAAGATTCGGATGCTGCAATTCCTACAGTTGCAAATGTATTAATCAACGCCATGGTTTATTATGAAGCCCCATGTGAGTCAACATTGAAATGGTGCCTTTTCGAGAAACAATGCTTTACAAGAGAATTAATCTGAGTTTTCTACAAATGACTTTAAATCACACTCCCCAGTCACTTTACACCATCAATTTTTCTCTCACTTATCATTGGTTTCATAATAAGTATTTAATACCACTATGGTCTGATGTTTGGATTATAACAGGAGTGTTTCTTTTCATCATGTAGCTTATAACACTAACTGTCATTCTGCTACTACTGAATGGACATTAGGTCCCTGAAAAAACAGCCCCACAACCTGTGGTTTGAGAACTACAACTTCATCTTTCTTCCCACAGAGTTCGACCAGATCTCTATGCTGCCGACATTACAGCTTATCCTGTTCCCGAGGGAAAGGTTTCTTATCAGGCTATGGGACCCACTGAGACATTGCAATTGCTATATGTTTTGAAAGTTTCATATTGGTCACAAACCCTTTAAACATCAGGTGCAGCAAAGTAATTATCCAATTTAACGCTTTCAGTGACCATGCGATTTTACTATGTGAAATCCAACTTATGCAGAGGGCTGTGACAACCCCCCACGTAATTGGTCAGCCTATATTAGCCAGGCGAAACGGATATCAACTGAAGTGGCCCAAAATTGATAAAACAAAGGTGATACCCAAAATAATTAGGAATGCCCTTCACAATATTAGCAATTGCCTAGATCCTGACAACAATCCCCAATTCGTGGTGTCTTCCATTTCAGATTTTTTAGAATGCATAAGGAAGTCACTCACCAGGAAGAATACCGGTAAACCAAAAAAAGGATAAGGGCTGGTTTGATTCGATCTGTTCAAAAAAAAAGAAAGCCCTTACCAAAGCTCTAGGTTCCAAACCAAGAAATTATTCCGAAATTCCCATTCTCCGTAGGGAATACAAAACGGCCAGGAAAAATAGGGAAAAGGCGCTAAGGGAAGAAACTTGGGCCAAATTAGAACAGGCTTCTGCTTCGGGCAACTCAAAGGAGTTTTGGGGAATAATAAATGGCCCCCACTTTAAAACTCTGAATGACCCAGGGCTTGATGTTAATGTAGGGGAGGAGGAGTGGGTGGCTCATTTTAAAGGTATTTTTGCACCAACTGATTACCCGATACCACCTGTGTGTATTACCTCTGGGATTCATCTCTCATTTAATTTTAATGAAGTTAAGGATGGGATTAGGAAAGCCCCGGGTCCTGATGGTGTCCCAATGGATTTTTTCTTCGAGAACATGGATATATGGGTCCCCCTTTTAACCAATGTTTTTAACAAAATCTTTATAGTGGGCCCCTCCCACGTCTTGGAAAACCAGTATAATCGTCCCAATTCATAAAAAGGGAGATAAAAGTAACCCTAAAAATTACCATCCAATGTCGCTGATCGATACGACGGCCAAACTCATGGGCCGCCTTCTTTTGACGAGATTGGAGGCATGGGTGAGGAGTAAAAACATTATAATGGAGTCCCAATATGGTTTCCAAGAGGGAAAAGGCACGATAGACCAATGCCTGAACCTCTCACTGATCCTGGACAGATATGTCAGAGCCAAGGGTGGGAAGATCTATCTTGCCTTTATGGACTTATCCACAGCTTTTGACTGCGTGTCCCACCCTAGACTCTGGCAGATTATGGAGGAGACGGGAGTAGATCAGGCATTGGCCGATTTCATCAGACAGCTGTACTCTGACGCCTCTTCCTCAGTCCGTTATGGGAAAAACGGGGAGTGCACCCGATCATTTAAGATCTTAAGAGGGGTAAGGCAGGGCTGCGTCCTGGCACCATTCTTATTCTCCATCTATACCAATGGTGTGGGAAAACATCTTGAGGGCGCAGCCTTGGATGTCCCTGTGCTTTCTAACCAACAGCGGTTACCGATTTTGGCGTACGCTGTCCTGATGGCCCGAACTGGGATGGGGCTCCAGCACCTTATATCTGCGTATGCGGTTTTTATGAACTCACTAGATTTAAAGGTCAACCAGAGTAAATCTTTTATTATCATCGCGTGGGGGGGGAGGAACGTGACAGACCACCTTCTTTTTTTATGGGCTCCGGCAAAATTGATGTGGTGGATTCATTTCCCTATCTAGGATTCCTTTTTGATAGAAAACAATCATGGTCCAAATTGCTAGAGGGAAGAGCAATGGGTATGCAGAGAAGCCTAACGGCGCTGAAAACATTCTCCAAAAGGTTGGGAGCCAAACCTCTAATCCCAATGAAAAAAATGTATCATGCAAAAACAAAGGCGGCAGCGGTGTATGGGGCAGGGGTATGGGGGATGGCTCCCAGTGATTCTTTGCAAATGATTGAGAACAAATATTCCCTCCCACAGTCATATTCGAATTATGTTCTACACATGGAACTCGCTCTACCATATATTATCGATTCAATTAAAATGGCACCACTCCTGCTGTGGCTTTCTATTTGGCGCAGGGAGACAGTCCCCCTTACGCAAAATTTGATAACACTTATTTTAAAATCTGACAACTACAGCAGGATCAGGTGGCTAAAGTATGTGGAGTCGGAACTTACTGCAATTGGCCTAAGCCGTCTTTTTAATGATCCATCCACTTGTAAGTCCCTAACAAAGCGGAAACTGGTTGAGATATTCATCTTGAGGGCCCAATATTTGAGAAAGGAAAAAAACTTCCACACCCAGACAGCTCGTCTGTATGAACTAACTCCAGTGCTGGAGGAGGGAAGTTTCTTTTACCTGGCTGATGTCACATTGCCACACCACAAATATATTTTATTAAGATTCCGCTTAAATTTGATTCCATTGATGGTAGGACACCCAGGGAAGCAATACAAACACTCCGATCTTTCCGTGCGTCCGTGCGACAACATGTCACCACAAAATGATCTTCATGTTTTATTTTTTTGTGGTTTTTACAGTCAAGAAAGACATAATTTTATTGTACCAATTTGCAAGCGCTACAATTTTAAATTTTGTCATGTGGCATTGTATTTCCTCAAATCCATGCAGAATTCTTTTGTGTGTTTTTCGCTAGCATCATTCTTATGGGCATGTTTGAAAAAGAGAAAGCATGTTGGCTCATAAGATGAATTAGGACTGTCTATTATACTTTTACTGTATCTAGTTTATTTATACATGGATGAAATGGATTTTATGATAAAGTTGATGATAGCACTTCTTTAACTACCAGGATTTCTGATGATATCTTTTATCTATGTTTTTTTATGAATTGTGACTGTAAGTACTTTTATGATCTTATGTGTAAGATCGAATAAAGGATTTTGACTTGACTTGACTTGAAAGTTTCAATGAATGATGCGATTATTCCTGGTTCTATTTCAGATGACTGGGACTGTAAAATGCACAATGTCTGATTTACAGGCATTTACAATTCTTGATAGTGAAGATCCTTTTTTCAATGCATTTAATTACAAAAAAATGTACTGTTTTATACATTATGCACACTATTACATACATTGAATTACCTATCCCAGAGAAATATACAATTACACACAGTGGGAGCAGTGTGAGGCTCCACCTCCTAATAGTCATACAAATTTCGCGAAGAAATTACCCTATTACCACAGGGAGGACAGGTCCCATCCTTCGGCTTTCTATTTTTTACAGGGTTGAAGGAAATTGGGTTACTGGTTGAGGGGGTGAAACATACTCAAGCAACAACAACTCCTGTCAGGGTGAAGTCACAAGCAAACTCCAAATTAACCTGTGCTTAACCCTCTGGTAGCTTGGCACAAGCAGTCACGCTTAACTTAGAGGCAATGTATAAAGTTTTTATGCAGCACTTCAAACAGAAATAAAGTGAAAACACAACAGAAGAAAAATCCCACACCAATTTAGAGACAGAGAGTAGAATTTAATAAAGTATTTGACACCAAAACAACAAATCTCCAATCAGTAGAACCAGAGATATGCAATTTTACAGATTTAAGTGAAAACAGTACCCGGTTCCAAGAAGCACAAAGCATCGACTGTGGTTATCTGGTCACGCCAGACCGGAACAAAGTCACAAGTTCAGGCCCACCGCGATGGAGAGCGCACGGAAACAGGGGCCAAATTAGGCCTACTGAAAAAAGTACCTTAAATCCTGGTTTGAGGAGCGCTGCGAGATCTCACGTTGAGGATGTGTCGTGCAGCGGCGGTTCCGAGGAAGCTGCAAGGCTGTGATGCAGAGTCCTGCATAGTCATCAAGGAAGCCGTCGATGAAGGGCTTGTGATGAGAAGTCCTGTTTCAAAGGTGCGTTGTGCACCAACGGGTCTGAAAAAGCTACAGTGCTGTAATGCGGAGTCTTGCGTCGTCGTTGAGGATGCCGTAGACAAGGGGCTTGCAATGCGACGGCTTGCCTCAAGGATGCGTCCCGCAGCAGTGGTTCCAAAGCGGCTGCAAGGAGATGCATTGTGCTGAATCATTTCTACTCACATGACAACATCTGGGCTGGCAGAGCACATTCAGGCCCACTTCGAAGGGTCCAGGACTGTGGTGGCACCACTTGGGGGATAAGGCTCACAGCAGACAGGGTGCAGGTGCTGGGTTTAAGGTGGTTGGAACCTTTTCTGTCTCTGAGGCTCTCATCAGGAGTCCAGCCAACTAGCCCTTGGAGTCACTCTGGTGGTCCTGGGATCAAGATGCAGGTCCAGTCCTTTCACCCAGGCAGCAGGACAGCAGAGAAGCAGGGCAACAGAGTAGCAGTCCTTCTTGCAGAGCAGCACTGGAGTCCTTCTGAGTCTTCCACAGGTCCAGAGGTGTACTCAAGAGTTGGGTTTGAGGGTCCATTATTTATACCTGGGGCCCACTTTGAAGTAGGAGAAGGTTTCGAGGCTTCCACCCTCAGAGGTGTTTGGAATTTACCGCCTCCCTTCCCTGGCCCCACTTTGTTTGGGGTCACAAAAGACTAGTACCAAAACCCTTTGTGAGTGTGCTGGGCAGAGCCTTTGTGATGTGCAAGGGTGGTAGGTGACAGCTCCACCCCCTCATCAATTCATAGATGGCCCACCCTGCCAGCACCTTTTCCCCTTTGTCTCACTGTCTGAGAGCATACACAAAGACCAACTGACAGCTATACCTTGTCATGTGACCCAGGGTACAGGCTGCAGGCACCAAATGGTTGGGACAAGCAGTGGCGGATCGTACAGGTAACGCTGTGTCGCGGTGAGGCTAGGGCAGGGGCGGTGCGGGGTGAGGGGGTAGTGGAGTTCGACATACGATGGTAAAGGTGAAAGTAAAGAAATAAATAAAACCACTTACCTTGCGATTGCGAGCACAAGGTAAGCGGTTTTATTTATTTATGTCTTTACTTTAATCTTTGCCGTAGTATGTCGGACTCCACTACCCCCCCACCCTGTCCCGCCCCCACCCCGCCTCACCGCGCCACAGCATTACCTGTGCGAGCCGCTACTGGCGACAAGAAAATGCTATCTTTCTAAAAGTAATACAATCTACAATGAGTTTTGTTGGGTGAACCAATTGCTTAGTGAACAAAATTCAATAAATGATACAACGCAATCTCTTTTACATGAAAATTTATGTCAGAACGATGTCTAATAGGTACTTTTAGACACCAGACGAAAAGTCAAAACACAACGTAAGTACAGATTCAGTTGTTTATGTGAAATATTTTATAATCACTACTTTAGTATATGACTGTCATTTAAACAAGTTAAACGAAACAAACAACATAAATAATGTTACTTTCATGAGTCAGGTGACAAGGTGCAAGAGGTGCTACAGATGAATATACAAGACGTACAAATTACAACCATGTATACATAATATGGATCAATGTGGGTCTGTCCTTCCACAATAGTATCACATGTTCTAGCAACACCCTTAAATGTTCCTTTTTCTTAGTATGGGGGTGAGGAGACTAAGGACATGAACTAATCAAAATATATATTAATAGGATATAATGGGATTTATATTTCGGCAGATGGGATATCCGTCACAGTTGTGATGGAGCAACCCGTCCACCAAGATCTAAATCAGGCCTTTAATTACAACCAAAATACAGATCTATTCAGAGGCGTTCAATCAGAATTTGGCCATACAGGGATCTGGATATTGGAAAGAAAATATTGATGAGAAAAGTATTTGGGAATATTGGCAAGTTCAAGATAAAGCATCCCTGTTCCAAGTGTGCATTATACCTAAAGAGAGGATTTTTCTAAATGAAACAATCCAGCAGACTACCTGTCCGGGGTTTGGGATTATGCAAGACGTTAAAAAGCCCCCTATACCAAAGGTTGATTCAACACTGTTCATCAGATTCTGAAATACATGACATGACCCAGAATGTAACTTATAATACCTCAAATTTCTCTCCTGAAGGTTTAGCCTTATGGCCCAATGATTCTAAAATATGCATGTATCGTATTCTTTCCAGCACTCCTGGCCCAAAAGCGAATCACCCTGATCCTCGTTATAACAGACACATACCAATAGTTGTTACTAGGTCTAGCTTGGGTAAGCTGCACCAACGTTGGTTAGCGCGTTCCAGTTTACAGGCTACGAAGAAGCATTTGACCCTAACTAAGGGAAATATGGATTTTTTTAATTTCCACCTGGTACCACACCTGGCTAGAACTAAAGGATAGATAGCAACAGGAATAGGTGCCATTTCTAATGAATGGAACAAATACTCAGAAAGAGATGCTGCTGAAATAATTTGACAGATAGACAAAATATGCAAGCAGTTTTCAAGATTATTGACAATAGTATGCACACATTCTCTAAAAAAGTATATTCATTGATTAACATCATCTCCTCAGCGTTATCTCTCCTCAAAGGAGACTTAGGGCTTTTACAGTATCGTCAGACTCAGTTAAGAGCCAGAATTCAGTTACACTGGGCTTTACAAACTATTCGATAAGGTTTTATGCCTGGACAACTCCTAAACAAAACTGCAATTTTTAAGCCCTACAACTTAATATTAACACAGAAGACAATGAATGGCTAAGAAAGGATCAATTTACACTTTGTTAAGTATAGAGCAAACAGGGGGAACACCATTTTCTGTTAGTGAAAATCCACCTGTTACATTGCTAATACATGGAGTCATTTCCCTTCCCTTCCGATTACAACTTTGCACATTCATGATTGCCAGAACTATAAATCATTTTTTGTTTACCAGAAGATGCACAAATCACATTTAGTTAATTTGTAGAAAATTCCTTTATCCTACATGTGCTTGAATGAAGATGACCCTGTGTTTATTAGTGTTTCCAGCTGCAGAAATCGTCTAGGTCACTCACTAATGTGTGGTTCTATTTCTTTTCATGGAATGTGTAACCCTTTAATACCAGGGTTAAAGTATATCTTACCAGCAACTCCAGTTTCATCCAGCCCAATAAACCACACACTTTTAAATAATGATTCATATTTAATGGTAACTTACATCATCTGTTGTGGGTTAGAGTCATGCCAAACTTATGTGATTACAGTTTCTAAAACAATCCAGTGCTGTAGCATAGCCTTGTTCCCAACACCTCAACATGTACTGAGAGGTGTTCCTTGACCTAGAACTGATATGAAGGACATTCATTTTGACAAAACTAGTAAAGTTGTTGCAGTTTTACTACAAAAGAGGTCCCTTTGAACTCTGTGGCTGAGACCTACAAATTGCAAAAAACCAGAACTACTTCAGAGATAAAGAGGCTGTTACAAACACAATACCCCACTCATTTTGTGGACATTGTACAAACAATTTTCAGCACGTCTAGTACAACTGGTATTGGGCACTTATTCAAGAACATTGGATCTGGTCTGGTGGCTGGATTTAAAGCTCTATTTGAACTGATTCCCTGTTTTTTCACTCCGTGTCCTCAAGTCATTTTGGAGGATTCCTATCCATTCCTCTAATGAACTGCTGTGATGTTGTCATCTTCCTCTTGATCAAACAAGGGTATCAAACTCCTCTACGACATGGAGTACACATACCCAGCTGAGCAAAAGTGCTGCCAAACCCTAGCGCATAATTTGGGGCATAAATGACTTTCTGAACTAAGTGAGAGTTGGGTCTTGTCATTTCACAAATGGATGCTCTGCAAGTGAGACCAGCCTTTTAGTTTATGAGCTGCCCAACTGATATCTGGAGCAGCCCACAGCGGCTTTCTTGGATGTGGAAATGCTCCTGCAACCGCTGCAGTCACACCACAAGAATTGTCAAGCAATGCACCTGCCTATGCTGCGAAATCCATGATTTTATTATCTGGCTTCATGCTTTGGAAAGCTTCCCGTTGATTAGCTTGCATCACTTCTGTCACTTATGCCATCAATTGAGCAATCTCGCCATCTTTGAGTGCTCTGGAACCACAAAATCTGTTCCGGTGCTCTGGTCCATCCACCTCACAAGCAGCTGGCTCCATGGCCACAGTGCCAATTCATCTCATTGAATATTCATATGCTGCCTATAATCCAGCTGTTATGGAAGCAACTTCAGTCGATAACTAGAAATGGTTGTCCCACAATCCAATCGAGAAAGGTCAGAATCCACAATCGAGAGGACAAGACCATGTCTTGAATCTACTTGAAAAAAAAGAACTACAAATGGACTGTTTTTCCATTTTTCTTCACATTTTAGAAAGCCACATTATTTTTCCATTTGGGCCATTTCTATATCATGCCTAATGTGCTTAGCTGTCAAAATGCATCTATTCCTAATTTTTTTTAACATCTTTATTTGTGATAATCACAATTATACAATACATGTACAAACCAACTTGCCCAGCACGAAGCAAAGGCAGCCTACCCAAACAACGATACATAGTAATAACGCCCTTCCAAGCCACGACAGTCAGATATCTCAGGGTGGCTCATAATTGCATTGCTGTAGTCCGGACTGTTTCGCCTAGCTTATTTCAGTCATCATCTATCACAGGATAATACTCTATTTGGGTCATCATATCAGTTCACTCTCTGAGATCCTCCTCAGCCCAATCATCTGTTCTCACTCGTTTTAATCACAATTCCTCTGCCAGGGCCTACTCCAACATATCTCTGATTGATTTTTGGACAGTGGGCCCTGTGTCAGATAACCAGCATATTGGTATATGGCGTTTCGCAAGTAGTAGACCTAGTTTTTGCAAATTGTATTTGCGTTGTATTGTCCTCTGTTTGGGCTTCAGTACTGTGCCCAATAGACAATGGCAGAATGTCATTTTAATACGGACCTGTGTCACCTGTGTGAATCTCTTCACCACCTCCTCCCAATATCCTGTTAGCGCTCTACGCGTCCAGGTCATATGTGGCATTTTGTTCCTTGCATTTGGGACTGGTCAAATGCCTAGTGGAGTATATTTTGTGTAATATGTCCGGTGTCATGTAAGTCCAGTGAAGGTAGTGAAATTGTGTCCGTTCAAATCTGGGGTTATTGGCCACTTCTTACACATGGGCACAAGCCAGTATCCATTTCGCATCTGTTAAGCGAGTTTGCAGGTCCCTGTACCAGTCCTGTTGTGCCTTAACCTGCATGGGCAGCCAGTCGTCTTTCAATCCTTTATATATATGAGACACCAGTCATTCCCTTCCCACCCTCTAGGAGCACTTCTAATGTCTGTGAGAACTGCAGAGTGCATCTCTTCTTAACTGATGTCCCAATATAATAATGCCTTTTAACGTGATGTGTTTTTTTTAGTACTGCTTGAAACAAGCAAGGTTTGAAAGAAATGCATTCATGCAAAGCTTAATGCATCATTTTATGCTGTTTTACATTTATTAATTTATGCTGATTTTATTAACTGAATTGTTTTAGATGTGAAGTTTTATATTTCCTTCTTTTAAAAGCATTGATTTATTTTGATGTAGTTTTAATTAGATTCATATGAAACAGAATCCCTAAAATTACGTCATCCATCTGTATTCGATTACATCATACTCAGACGTACAAGCCAGGGAGGTCATAAAATTCCAAAGCCCGACTCCATTTTGAGTATGTTAAGTTAGCCTGTCTGCCTTTGGCCCACATTCAGCGTGTCATTATCTTTTGTAGAACTGTGACGTGTCAATCCATCTAAAAAATGATTTTGCTAACGCATAGGATAGGGTGGCACGAGCAGTGCTTAATTTGTAAAATATGAAGTGCAGGTGCTCAAATGTTTGTCGGAGGCCACACCTACTTTTCTCTGGCTCCACCCACTCCCTCCACGGGCCCCACCCACTTACTCTATTAGCTCCACCCACATCTTCAACTGGCACTGCTAAAAGTCAGATGTAATACCTGATCTGAATTTCAGAAAGGGAGCCTTCCTCATAGTAAGGTTTTGATAGGAGGTTCCCCGTGAACATTTTGAAAAAGATTAAATCAAAAGTGCATTTAAAGCACAATCCAAATGGATCCTACTTTGCCCACCCAAATTCAGGCCTTTACCAATTCATACCCCTGGCAGCCCTGCAGCGCTCACTCGAAAGACACACACGGTCTTTCAAGTTTGCCTCACTTTTAAGCTTTGGCTTCTGGTATTACAACAAAAGCAGGGTGAGGTGGCAGTGTGCAGAGTTAGTTACACACTGTGATTCACGAAAATGATTAATTAATCGACACTCAGGGCCGGACTGGGAACCCACACCAACCCTGGCAAGTTTTGTTAGACCAGCCCCCTTACCGTGTGTAGCAAGCGAGCGCAGCAAGCTTAACGACTGCTAGAGGTGTTTGCATGGTGGGGATTCTCCCTCAAGAACATTTTGTGAAAAGAAAATCCAATGGTGCACAACACATTTTCCATTACATATTTAGCTGTATTAACTTTCAAAGCATAGTAAATCGTAAATGATGACCTGACATAAGCACCCAGGCCAGAAAGCATGGAAATCTCACACATAAGCACCCATGTGAATCGATAAACCATGGAAATGTGTGTGTGTGTTACACATAAGCATCCATTCCAGGCCATAAACCGTGGAAATGTCACACATAAGCACCCATGCCAGAAAGCATGGAAATCTCACACATAAATACTCAGACAAGGAAGCATGGAAACGTCACATAAAGGCACCCAGGCCAGAAATCATGGAAATGTCACACAAAGGCACACAGGCCAGAAAGCATGAAAATGTCAAAGAAAGGCACCCAAGCCTGTGGCGCTGGAACAATTTTCAGAGTGTTGGTGCTGCCCTCAATGTTACATCACTGAAGAAGTCATAAGATTGTGAAAAATCCAAACATCACACTAAGGACAAACATAGCAAATGAGCCTTGCCCATTCCAGCGGAAGTGGTGAGAGTGTGGTATGTTGCAGTGGAGCATTTTGAAGCCCACTGCTTGTTGTGGTGTTGGTGAACTGTATGAACCAAATCTTTCCACAATCCTAAACTCACCAACCCCAAGTGCCTCAACTTCCTGCTCTATCCACTCCAGTGCTGTGGTAGAATTCCAGCATATCGGCTGATGCTTTGGACAGTTGAGTAGCTACCAGACATCGTTAGTTGTTATTTGTTAATGATATGTGTGTAGGCAATGGCATAGGCTAGCTCTATGAAACAGCGGTAACGATTCAAGATGCCTCGATATAGGTTTCTGAAGCAAAGTGAGTCATGTGAGTAAGACAGGTTGTATAGGGACCCTACTAATCCTGCCGTCACATTCGGTATGGTACCTCTAGGGCTTGGCACTTTACCTTCAGGCAATATCAGGAATGGGCTAGCGAGGTGAGCTGGCTTCCCTCGAAATGGGGAAAACTCACTTACCCAGATAGGAAAAGCAGATCCGTGCCTTGGGTTAAGCAAGGCCTCAAGGGCACTTTGCAGGTAGCATGTAGGCCAGGCCTGTGTTTAATGGTAAGAAGAGTGAAACTGCAAGCTATCCCGATTCCCGAGCCTATCCCAGAGATGCTGTGCTGGCAGGGATTCTTTGTTGGGCTTCCTGCAACAGCTGTGTGTTGTAGCTACTATTAGGTGTGTAGTGAGGGATAACGTTACATCTATGTTCGGGCGTGAGCACCTGTGCAGACTTATTTAACACATCAAACTTACACATTTGAAAAATAAACTTCAATGTAATGACATTCGGGAGTAGGAATCCAAGGCCTAAAGCAGCGGTTCCCAAACTTTTCAGACCCCTGGCTCCCTTGACCCATTGGCCGTTGCTCCCCACTGATACTATTTTTTGGAGGGTGGGAGGATGTAAGCCCGGCCTTGGGAGTACTTGCATTTTTCTCCCTGAAAATAAATTGGGATGATGGTATTATAATCATATATGCAGGGTGTTTCGTATTACTAAGACGGCTCCTCTAATAACATTTTCCTATTTACACTTCTTTGCCCATGCCTTTTTAGAGAACTCTCTCAAACTTTTTATCCCGCTTACAGTACTAGTACTAGTACAGTCTTCCGCTTACTTTGGGAGTGTTGGAACGTGGGGATCCAGTGAAATATGGAGGCCAGCTCCCTCGACATGCCATCAATTAAGCACTACGGGGCAGATTTACAAGTCCCTTGCGCCACTTTTGCGTCATTTTTCTCATGTTAAAAATGACGCAAAAGTGGCGCAAGGCTTGTAAATAAGCCCCTACGTGTCCAGCTTTAGGCATGTCACCTACAAATCATCTACATCATGCTTTAAGTCTAATTAGTTTAACTGAAGCCAACAAACCCTTGAACATTAAATGCATTAAAGTGCTTGGTGCGCGGCTCCCCTGGATAGTTTTGACGGCGCCCCAGGGAGACACGGCACACAGATTGGGAACCACTGGCCTAAAGTATTATAGATAATTTGGACTAGAGTTTTGTTGCAGGCCACACTAGAGAAATATTTTTTCTATGCAGCAAAATAGAGTACATTTTCACCACAACCTTGTTGTCCTAAAAATTACAAACATCGCTCAAAGTTGTTGAACAATCACAGACGTGTAACGCCCTGTTTGGGAGCATAATAGCAGAGTCCTCAGGATTCTTTCTCTCTCTTACTCGCTTCTATTTTTCTCTCTCTAGCCCCCACATCCCTCTGTCTACCTCTAACTCTGATTTTCTTTACTTTCTCTCTACCTATCCCTCCCTCAATACCCTGTCTTTCTATATATCTTTCCTTCTCTCCTCACCCATCTCTTGCTCCGTCATCTCTCTCTCTTGGTATCTGACCTCACGGCTCACCCCTCTTTACCTCTGTCTCTCTCTCTCTGCTGCCTACTACCCTTTCCTCCCTACCCTCTTCGAAGTTCGCTCGGGAGTACCTATCAGCCGGAAGACAATTTCCTACTGGGAACATGGCTGCGTGCAATATGATCAATCACTGTCCTTGGTGGATAGATATGTTTTTAGGAAGAGGTTGGCTTGGAGTCTTAGTTATACACTTAAGTGATTACAATTTAGACAGTGCAACTGTCTAACTGGCGCTGCTAAAAATGATGAAGGTAATTTGTTACAAGTGAAACACACTGGTGGTCAGGCATGAGAAGAGTGTGGAAAGGGACCAGTAAGTATGAAGCCTCAGGCAGAGCGAAAAAGAAATTAAACAGAGAGGAGATGGTCTTTTGAGGATAGCATGGTCTCAGAGTACTTGCACACAGCAACATTATGGTAGAAGAATTCTCTTCGGATGGTGTGCATTTGTCTTTCATGGCAAATAAGCGTATCTGCTGAATTTAAGCGAAAAAGTGGTAAGCTCTAGGGGAAGAACCTGTGGTGCTAGAAGGATCAGTGATGTTGAGTGATTTTATGTTGTGGTGGGGCAGAAAAACACCCAATCGGGGTTTCCTGCTTGTCTAACCAGTGCGAAGGTCTAACCAGCCCAGCAGGCGTGAGGGGAGCAAACAAATAAGACACCTCAGAAGGTGCAGGGGCAAGAGATTGAAAGTTATGAAAACTGTGTGTGGCCTGGTATAGGTGGATACATGGATGAAGAGGGAGTAGGGGTGATAGATGGTATAAGTTGCAGTTGATGGAGAAGGTTTGCAACACCACGAGTTTCAAGAGTCGGGTAGTTAATAAGAGCATTAATAAGAAAGAGCACAATTTGTGTAGGTGAAGTGGGGTATTTTGTTGTTGTATTGGAGTTATTGTGTTACATTGCAGACAGCAGACCTCTACTAATAAGGCAGTCTTTTTGTTATTTATTGATTCTATGGTAATTTTCTGCTTCTCGCCCGATATACTACTGTCTCACAGTACTATTCAGTTGGGCAACTTGGGTGCCGTGATGTGTGCTTTCAGCAGATGGATGTGCCTAAAGAGGAAGTTACCTGTTTGTCAACGACAGGCAGTAGTCTCTCTAACATCAAAGCAAGACTTAATCTGTCTTCCAATAACAGACATCTCTCAGCTAGTATTAAAGGTGTCGCCTCGCAGTAACAGGAGTCTCGTATAATTGCAAGTTGCAATTTGCAACGTGTGGTAACTTGTAACCGCACATATCAGGGATAGGATTTGTGGGGATTTTATCGCGACATCCGCATCGCCAGGCTAAATTCCAGCCGGTAAAACGTGGAGCAGTTTATCGGGGAAATATGCAAAGAAAATCCCAGGACCTGCGGATTTTGCCTGCGCTAAATACCAAAGTCGGCATGTAATGCCCCAGTTTATGGGGAAAACTTGTAATAGGCTATCAATGTTGCACAAAATAAAATCCGACAACACCTCTGTGTGGAATATATTGTGAGAATTATCGAACAGGACATCGAGGCACACCCAACAATGGGCCTCTCAGTGTTATGATAAATGAAATCTTCAGTGGCACCGCAGTGAGGAGTCTCTCACAGAAGTGCTCAAGACTGCAGCTGTATCAGGGACAGCGACGTGCCTCTCAAACGGAGTTAAAGATGTCTCAGTGACTGTGAGAAGACTCCAGTGGTGTGAGGGGTGTCACTTGCCTCCAAGCGGCACTAGCGTGGCTCTCAAAAACTAGTGTCATAGCGGTAAATTGTCTCGCAGTGAGTGGGACTTGGGAGTCTTGCACAGTTTTAGAGGGTCCGTGCCAGACTGCCGGTGCATGCGTTGTGCGTGCACAAGGTTTCAACTTTAAAGCCTGACAGTGATGAATGATGAATCAATCGGGAATATGGCCGGTCAGGAGGACTGCCAGGATGCCGCGCCAAGCATTTGGGCGAGTCAGCCCAAACTCCTCTTTAATAAAATTCGTTTGGAGCGCATGCCATGCGCTCGAGTCGATTATTTCAGTCAAGATTTATTTGTGACGCGGCAAGCCTCAGAAATTCAGACGGCCGACTGAGTGTTATTTTACAGGATCGACCGACCATCATCATCAGTTCATGATTTTAGTTACTCGCAGACGCATACAAAATTGTTTTTGTACCCTGCTGATGGAAGGAAGAGGGACTGCCGCTGCCTGCCTATCTTTTAAGGAAGGCCCGGGGTTACTCGGAGCCGTTTGTTGAGTGCGACGGTGACCACACCTGAGAAAGTGAAAGTGTGAAACTAAACTGTGCTTCGTCGTCAGGAACCTAATTAGTGCGCGGCTGCGCGCCAGCCGCGATGTTTGGACAAGGACAAGTTAGCGAGCCAGGGGCTGGTCGGTTAGGGCCTTGGCCTTTAACTTCCTTAAACCCGGCAGGCCAGTACTGTGGCGCCGTCAGGCCCTATCGAGATTGTACCGCTACGGCCGCCGCGTGGCGGCTACTACTAATACTACGCCAGGCACTCGCATTCAGTGTGAATCTGAATGAATCACATGACATCCTAATAATCGTATCTCTTATGGAGCCGCCGGAGGCGAGCTGCCTCCCACCACGCCGGTGATCTTACAACCGGACCGTCACGCCACCAAAAAAAAAACCAGCGTTGGTTTTGGCACGGCATATTGTCAGTATTGGAATGGCATCGCTAGTTAGTTGGCTTAGCTTAGCTACTAGTACTGTAAGTTAATTTACTGCTTAACTTCTTACCGTTACTCGTTGTGGGCCGGCCGGCAGGGCAGGGAGTGGGACACCCACTGGCTGCACTGCCTTCAGTGCTTAATTTGTAAAATATGAAGTGCAGGTGCTCAAATGTTTGTCGGAGGCCACACCTACTTTTCTCTGGCTCCACCCACTCCCTCCACGGGCCCCACCCACTTACTCTATTAGCTCCACCCACATCTTCAACTGGCACTGCTAAAAGTCAGATGTAATACCTGATCTGAATTTCAGAAAGGGAGCCTTCCTCATAGTAAGGTTTTGATAGGAGGTTCCCCGTGAACATTTTGAAAAAGATTAAATCAAAAGTGCATTTAAAGCACAATCCAAATGGATCCTACTTTGCCCACCCAAATTCAGGCCTTTACCAATTCATACCCCTGGCAGCCCTGCAGCGCTCACTCGAAAGACACACACGGTCTTTCAAGTTTGCCTCACTTTTAAGCTTTGGCTTCTGGTATTACAACAAAAGCAGGGTGAGGTGGCAGTGTGCAGAGTTAGTTACACACTGTGATTCACGAAAATGATTAATTAATCGACACTCAGGGCCGGACTGGGAACCCACACCAACCCTGGCAAGTTTTGTTAGACCAGCCCCCTTACCGTGTGTAGCAAGCGAGCGCAGCAAGCTTAACGACTGCTAGAGGTGTTTGCATGGTGGGGATTCTCCCCTCAAGAACATTTTGTGAAAAGAAAATCCAATGGTGCACAACACATTTTCCATTACATATTTAGCTGTATTAACTTTCAAAGCATAGTAAATCGTAAATGATGACCTGACATAAGCACCCAGGCCAGAAAGCATGGAAATCTCACACATAAGCACCCATGTGAATCGATAAACCATGGAAATGTGTGTGTGTGTTACACATAAGCATCCATTCCAGGCCATAAACCGTGGAAATGTCACACATAAGCACCCATGCCAGAAAGCATGGAAATCTCACACATAAATACTCAGACAAGGAAGCATGGAAACGTCACATAAAGGCACCCAGGCCAGAAATCATGGAAATGTCACACAAAGGCACACAGGCCAGAAAGCATGAAAATGTCAAAGAAAGGCACCCAAGCCTGTGGCGCTGGAACAATTTTCAGAGTGTTGGTGCTGCCCTCAATGTTACATCACTGAAGAAGTCATAAGATTGTGAAAAATCCAAACATCACACTAAGGACAAACATAGCAAATGAGCCTTGCCCATTCCAGCGGAAGTGGTGAGAGTGTGGTATGTTGCAGTGGAGCATTTTGAAGCCCACTGCTTGTTGTGGTGTTGGTGAACTGTATGAACCAAATCTTTCCACAATCCTAAACTCACCAACCCCAAGTGCCTCAACTTCCTGCTCTATCCACTCCAGTGCTGTGGTAGAATTCCAGCATATCGGCTGATGCTTTGGACAGTTGAGTAGCTACCAGACATCGTTAGTTGTTATTTGTTAATGATATGTGTGTAGGCAATGGCATAGGCTAGCTCTATGAAACAGCGGTAACGATTCAAGATGCCTCGATATAGGTTTCTGAAGCAAAGTGAGTCATGTGAGTAAGACAGGTTGTATAGGGACCCTACTAATCCTGCCGTCACATTCGGTATGGTACCTCTAGGGCTTGGCACTTTACCTTCAGGCAATATCAGGAATGGGCTAGCGAGGTGAGCTGGCTTCCCTCGAAATGGGGAAAACTCACTTACCCAGATAGGAAAAGCAGATCCGTGCCTTGGGTTAAGCAAGGCCTCAAGGGCACTTTGCAGGTAGCATGTAGGCCAGGCCTGTGTTTAATGGTAAGAAGAGTGAAACTGCAAGCTATCCCGATTCCCGAGCCTATCCCAGAGATGCTGTGCTGGCAGGGATTCTTTGTTGGGCTTCCTGCAACAGCTGTGTGTTGTAGCTACTATTAGGTGTGTAGTGAGGGATAACGTTACATCTATGTTCGGGCGTGAGCACCTGTGCAGACTTATTTAACACATCAAACTTACACATTTGAAAAATAAACTTCAATGTAATGACATTCGGGAGTAGGAATCCAAGGCCTAAAGCAGCGGTTCCCAAACTTTTCAGACCCCTGGCTCCCTTGACCCATTGGCCGTTGCTCCCCACTGATACTATTTTTTGGAGGGTGGGAGGATGTAAGCCCGGCCTTGGGAGTACTTGCATTTTTCTCCTGAAAATAAATTGGGATGATGGTATTATAATCATATATGCAGGGTGTTTCGTATTACTAAGACGGCTCCTCTAATAACATTTTCCTATTTACACTTCTTTGCCCATGCCTTTTTAGAGAACTCTCTCAAACTTTTTTATCCCGCTTACAGTACTAGTACTAGTACAGTCTTCCGCTTACTTTGGGAGTGTTGGAACGTGGGGATCCAGTGAAATATGGAGGCCAGCTCCCTCGACATGCCATCAATTAAGCACTACGGGGCAGATTTACAAGCCCCTTGCGCCACTTTTGCGTCATTTTTCTCATGTTAAAAATGACGCAAAAGTGGCGCAAGGGGCTTGTAAATAAGCCCCTACGTGTCCAGCTTTAGGCATGTCACCTACAAATCATCTACATCATGCTTTAAGTCTAATTAGTTTAACTGAAGCCAACAAACCCTTGAACATTAAATGCATTAAAGTGCTTGGTGCGCGGCTCCCCTGGATAGTTTTGACGGCGCCCCAGGGAGACACGGCGCACAGATTGGGAACCACTGGCCTAAAGTATTATAGATAATTTGGACTAGAGTTTTGTTGCAGGCCACACTAGAGAAATATTTTTTCTATGCAGCAAAATAGAGTACATTTTCACCACAACCTTGTTGTCCTAAAAATTACAAACATCGCTCAAAGTTGTTGAACAATCACAGACGTGTAACGCCCTGTTTGGGAGCATAATAGCAGAGTCCTCAGGATTCTTTCTCTCTCTTACTCGCTTCTATTTTTCTCTCTCTAGCCCCCACATCCCTCTGTCTACCTCTAACTCTGATTTTCTTTACTTTCTCTCTACCTATCCCTCCCTCAATACCCTGTCTTTCTATATATCTTTCCTTCTCTCCTCACCCATCTCTTGCTCCGTCATCTCTCTCTCTTGGTATCTGACCTCACGGCTCACCCCTCTTTACCTCTGTCTCTCTCTCTCTGCTGCCTACTACCCTTTCCTCCCTACCCTCTTCGAAGTTCGCTCGGGAGTACCTATCAGCCGGAAGACAATTTCCTACTGGGAACATGGCTGCGTGCAATATGATCAATCACTGTCCTTGGTGGATAGATATGTTTTTAGGAAGAGGTTGGCTTGGAGTCTTAGTTATACACTTAAGTGATTACAATTTAGACAGTGCAACTGTCTAACTGGCGCTGCTAAAAATGATGAAGGTAATTTGTTACAAGTGAAACACACTGGTGGTCAGGCATGAGAAGAGTGTGGAAAGGGACCAGTAAGTATGAAGCCTCAGGCAGAGCGAAAAAGAAATTAAACAGAGAGGAGATGGTCTTTTGAGGATAGCATGGTCTCAGAGTACTTGCACACAGCAACATTATGGTAGAAGAATTCTCTTCGGATGGTGTGCATTTGTCTTTCATGGCAAATAAGCGTATCTGCTGAATTTAAGCGAAAAAGTGGTAAGCTCTAGGGGAAGAACCTGTGGTGCTAGAAGGATCAGTGATGTTGAGTGATTTTATGTTGTGGTGGGGCAGAAAAACACCCAATCGGGGTTTCCTGCTTGTCTAACCATTGCGAAGGTCTAACCAGCCCAGCAGGCGTGAGGGGAGCAAACAAATAAGACACCTCAGAAGGTGCAGGGGCAAGAGATTGAAAGTTATGAAAACTGTGTGTGGCCTGGTATAGGTGGATACATGGATGAAGAGGGAGTAGGGGTGATAGATGGTATAAGTTGCAGTTGATGGAGAAGGTTTGCAACACCACGAGTTTCAAGAGTCGGGTAGTTAATAAGAGCATTAATAAGAAAGAGCACAATTTGTGTAGGTGAAGTGGGGTATTTTGTTGTTGTATTGGAGTTATTGTGTTACATTGCAGACAGCAGACCTCTACTAATAAGGCAGTCTTTTTGTTATTTATTGATTCTATGGTAATTTTCTGCTTCTCGCCCGATATACTACTGTCTCACAGTACTATTCAGTTGGGCAACTTGGGTGCCGTGATGTGTGCTTTCAGCAGATGGATGTGCCTAAAGAGGAAGTTACCTGTTTGTCAACGACAGGCAGTAGTCTCTCTAACATCAAAGCAAGACTTAATCTGTCTTCCAATAACAGACATCTCTCAGCTAGTATTAAAGGTGTCGCCTCGCAGTAACAGGAGTCTCGTATAATTGCAAGTTGCAATTTGCAACGTGTGGTAACTTGTAACCGCACATATCAGGGATAGGATTTGTGGGGATTTTATCGCGACATCCGCATCGCCAGGCTAAATTCCAGCCGGTAAAACGTGGAGCAGTTTATCGGGGAAATATGCAAAGAAAATCCCAGGACCTGCGGATTTTGCCTGCGCTAAATACCAAAGTCGGCATGTAATGCCCCAGTTTATGGGGAAAACTTGTAATAGGCTATCAATGTTGCACAAAATAAAATCCGACAACACCTCTGTGTGGAATATATTGTGAGAATTATCGAACAGGACATCGAGGCACACCCAACAATGGGCCTCTCAGTGTTATGATAAATGAAATCTTCAGTGGCACCGCAGTGAGGAGTCTCTCACAGAAGTGCTCAAGACTGCAGCTGTATCAGGGACAGCGACGTGCCTCTCAAACGGAGTTAAAGATGTCTCAGTGACTGTGAGAAGACTCCAGTGGTGTGAGGGGTGTCACTTGCCTCCAAGCGGCACTAGCGTGGCTCTCAAAAACTAGTGTCATAGCGGTAAATTGTCTCGCAGTGAGTGGGACTTGGGAGTCTTGCACAGTTTTAGAGGGTCCGTGCCAGACTGCCGGTGCATGCGTTGTGCGTGCACAAGGTTTCAACTTTAAAGCCTGACAGTGATGAATGATGAATCAATCGGGAATATGGCCGGTCAGGAGGACTGCCAGGATGCCGCGCCAAGCATTTGGGCGAGTCAGCCCAAACTCCTCTTTAATAAAATTCGTTTGGAGCGCATGCCATGCGCTCGAGTCGATTATTTCAGTCAAGATTTATTTGTGACGCGGCAAGCCTCAGAAATTCAGACGGCCGACTGAGTGTTATTTTACAGGATCGACCGACCATCATCATCAGTTCATGATTTTAGTTACTCGCAGACGCATACAAAATTGTTTTTGTACCCTGCTGATGGAAGGAAGAGGGACTGCCGCTGCCTGCCTATCTTTTAAGGAAGGCCCGGGGTTACTCGGAGCCGTTTGTTGAGTGCGACGGTGACCACACCTGAGAAAGTGAAAGTGTGAAACTAAACTGTGCTTCGTCGTCAGGAACCTAATTAGTGCGCGGCTGCGCGCCAGCCGCGATGTTTGGACAAGGACAAGTTAGCGAGCCAGGGGCTGGTCGGTTAGGGCCTTGGCCTTTTAACTTCCTTAAACCCGGCAGGCCAGTACTGTGGCGCCGTCAGGCCCTATCGAGATTGTGACCGCTACGGCCGCCGCGTGGCGGCTACTACTAATACTACGCCAGGCACTCGCATTCAGTGTGAATCTGAATGAATCACATGACATCCTAATAATCGTATCTCTTATGGAGCCGCCGGAGGCGAGCTGCCTCCCACCACGCCGGTGATCTTACAACCGGACCGTCACGCCACCAAAAAAAAACCAGCGTTGGTTTTGGCACGGCATATTGTCAGTATTGGAATGGCATCGCTAGTTAGTTGGCTTAGCTTAGCTACTAGTACTGTAAGTTAATTTACTGCTTAACTTCTTACCGTTACTCGTTGTGGGCCGGCCGGCAGGGCAGGGAGTGGGACACCCACTGGCTGCACTGCCTTTGCTTAGTAACTGATTAGTACGATTAGGCGGCGGCCTGGTGCTGCTTGCCGATGCGGCGCTGCCTGCACAGGCTGCCCAACGCCGTCGTCGGTCGGATCAGGCTGACTTGAACGACGTCGTCGACGATGACTCGTGGTGAGCTGCGATGGTTATGCTGGGGCGTGGCCATGTGAAAAATCTGCGCACGCAACCGCGCGCTGCGCGCACAGCCCCTACCCCCATCACAAGAACCAAAATCCAGCCTGCCCAAATAAATCAGTGTGTGTGTCCCGCGCAGTGGCCCGCCCACCGGCAAGTGACAACACTGCAACAGTCAACACTGCACTGAACTAAGGGCACGCGGCCCGCGGCAGCCATGATCAACATATATTTATATTAATTTCTGAATCTTCTCTTGGGCTCAGCCTCAGGGCAGGCTAAGTGATTATGAAGTCTCACAGGCAGCCGCAACACTGTTAACCGCCGTGACTCACACTCGGGAGACGTGAACACGCTGCGGCTGCACCGAGTACAGTAGTAAGGTACATTTGAAAAAACATCAATGTGTGACGTGCGCAGCAGATGCGTAGACCCGGCCCTGATAATTAAGTGCCGGTGCTAAGCACCGGAAAGCACCGGCACAAATTAAGCACTGACTGCCTTTGCTTAGTAACTGATTAGTACGATTAGGCGGCGGCCTGGTGCTGCTTGCCGATGCGGCGCTGCCTGCACAGGCTGCCCAACGTCGTCGTCGGTCGGATCAGGCTGACTTGAACGACGTCGTCGACGATGACTCGTGGTGAGCTGCGATGGTTATGCTGGGGCGTGGCCATGTGAAAAAAATCTGCGCACGCAACCGCGCGCTGCGCGCACAGCCCCTACCCCCCATCACAAGAACCAAAATCCAGCCTGCCCAAATAAATCAGTGTGTGTGTCCCGCGCAGTGGCCCGCCCACCGGCAAGTGACAACACTGCAACAGTCAACACTGCACTGAACTAAGGGCACGCGCCCGCGGCAGCCATGATCAACATATATTTATATTAATTTCTGAATCTTCTCTTGGGCTCAGCCTCAGGGCAGGCTAAGTGATTATGAAGTCTCACAGGCAGCCGCAACACTGTTAACCGCCGTGACTCACACTCGGGAGACGTGAACACGCTGCGGCTGCACCGAGTACAGTAGTAAGGTACATTTTAAAAAACATCAATGTGTGACGTGCGCAGCAGATGCGTAGACCCGGCCCTGATAATTAAGTGCCGGTGCTAAGCACCGGAAAGCACCGGCACAAATTAAGCACTGGGCACGAGTCTGCTACAAGCTACACAATATCTACGTTTCAAGGATCACAATAAATGTGTAAAATAAACATGTAGTCCGAGTAGATGTATTTTCATCATGCTGGTTTAGACTAGTTATGTCTCAAATTAATGGAGAGTCCCCCAATGAAGGATTAAAGTCATTAGTCAACCCTCTACAAACCCCAAGAATTGACCACTAAATTAGAGAGGACATGGCCCCAGGCTATCACAAGAATTCTTGCCAGACTGCCATAGCATCCACCCTTATACTGAGAGTCGATACAGAAAGGAGAGGAACTTAGCCCAGCTAATCATATATTTTTCTCTCAAGGGCTGAAGTCTGATAACCATAGCTAATCTGGTGTGAATAGGTTTGGAGCATGCTAGGCTCCTAGAAACTTTAGAGGAAAGTTAGCTACTCCATGCTCTTATAGTGCAGTGCATAGAAGTAGTCTTTAGTGTAGTAGGCTGCTAGGAACATTCTAATTATGTTAGAACTGTTCATTATATTCTTGCTCCTAGCGAAATACATAAGTGCTGTTTTAATTATTCTGTGTGGTTATTACTCATGTACTAAGCAGCAGGATATGCCTGTCGAAATAAAATACTTTTAAACGTATATAGTGTATTTTCTTAGTGCAGTGCTTGATGGTGCTATTCTAAAGAACACAATTGGGTTTGAATTACCACTTCTTCCCTGAACCATTTATGGCACTGTTAGTAACCCACAAAGCACAGACACCACACCAGCAGGTATGCTCAGTGGGTTGTGTGGGACTACAATATCCTTGACTCCCCTGCTCAAGTGATGGTGCACTGAACTCAGTCCAAGCACCTGTGGGTATGGAAGCCAAACCTTGGGCCAGACTCCCAGGATACGAAACATCTTCTGCCCACAACTGCAACCAGCATGTGGTAGTGGGTCAGCCCACTTCAGCCACTTCCTGACACCTCTTTGAGTAGTGGCATTATGTACTTTTACAAATAGCACATCCACACACAAAGTAGTGCACTTCTGTCCCAGGGACTACAAAGGCAATGTGTTCTTTTTAGTACCCTAGGGGCCAGATGTATCAACGCTTTTTGCGATCGCAAACGGGACGATTCGCAGAATCGGGCCGTTTGCGAACGCAAAAATGCGTTTGGCAATGTATGAAACATTTTGAATTCGCAATATGGGTAATCGCAATTATTTGCGATTACCTAAATTGCAAATGCAGTTAGGGAATCGCAATTTGCGATTCCCTAAATGCAATTCTTGTAGCTATCGCTAATTGCGAATTAGCATTAAGGAATCGCAAATTACCACCAACTTCTAGTTGGTGGTAATTTGCGAATTCCTAGAAAAATGCATTTTTTTAAGCGCCATGTGGCGCACATACATGCCCTTAGGGCATGTATGTGCGCCACATGTGCACACATGCATATTTCAGGGGTGCAACAGGGTGTCCTTTTGGCACCCTTGCACCCTTGAAATTGCATGCGCAATTTGCGAGTACCTATTGGGTACTCGCAAATTGCGCATGCAATTACCATTCATTCCTATGGGCCTCTAGGCCCATAGAAATGAATGGGAAGCCATTCCTTATTTGCGACTCGCAATTTGCGAGTCGCAATTAAGGAATGCGTAGGAATCGCAAAATGTTTGCAAAAACCTACATACATTGCATTTTGTGAGTCTATAATAGCGAATCGGTAAAATTCGCTATTATAGACTCGCAAAATCCAATGTTGATACATCTGGCCCTAACTATTTTAACTTTCAGCGATTTTCTATTAGATTTTTGAGGTCCTGGCAGCTTTGCCAGCATCAAACCTATTTCATTGGCTTTGCCAATACTTGTTTATAAAAGCAGCTCATGGCCCCTTAAGGAACAGGTGCTGCTTTAAACCAAATATTAATTGTTTGGGAAGACATGAGGGTAGCAAACAGCGGTCCCATAACCACTTTGCAGAGGCTACCCGACAAGATTCGCAAAGGGAAAGTAGACCTCAGGGACAGCTTTCCTTTTCCTAATCAGTTACCACCCCCTTTGAGCTGTCAATAACTTTCCAATGGTATGAGACTGCAATTGCAGTCAAACCACAGACACAAAGCATTGCAACTCGCAATTTAGGAGAGGATTCCCTTTTTCACACCCCTTCCTAACTGCTATTCACAAGGTTCTCGTACCCATTTTGCAAGTCAGAAAGGCTTTTATGACTCACAAAATTAGTTTGATAATGCACATCAAACTTTTGTGATTGCAAACCCTGTAATTTTGTGATTTGCCGGGTTTGAGAATGGAAAGGTGTTCAGTAAATCGGGCCTAGAGTCTTCGACCATGTGATCACTAACTGAACCTTTTAGAATTATCATAAATTCACCTCATTTGCCTAATCTGGTTTCTTGGTTAGTGGATTCTATGTGGGTTGTATGATAGCTGTGGATTCTCTTCTTTTTTTTTTTAATTGACTTTAATCCAATATTATCGTTTTGTAAATAACGTTGTGTTGGACATTGATTCCGATTACAAGTAGCTTTTGAACTTGAAGTTGGTGATGGGTGTAATTTGTTTCCTCAGTATTGGACCCAGAGCAAGAAAGAGAAGGGCAAAAAGAGGAGCCAGGGGAAGAGAAACATAAAGGAACAGTGACAAAGGAATAAATAAGCGATTCGAAAAACCTGCAAGGGGAGGATAATAACAGAGTGGAAAGTGACCACTGGAATCTTCCACTGTGACTGCTCTGCATCACGTTTGATATGTACATTTTAAATTCCCTATAGTGGGTTCATGGGAGATCAGGTGGTCGTGGAACTTGTTGCCTATGCACGTGATGGTAGAAAGAATTTCTCACCTCATTAACACAGTCTCTTAATCTGCTTGCAGACATGGGGGCAGATTTACAAGCCCCTTGTGACACTTTTGCGCCGTCGTTGCGTCACTTTTGTGACGCAGTGGCAGCGTAAAAAATGCGGCCAACTTACAAGGTGACGCCTCTAGGGAGATGCGTCACGTTGTAAAGCCCTGCGTCACATTATACCTGCGTCAGGTATAATGTATGCAGGGTGGGCGTTCCCACGCAGGAAAGCCTCATAAAATTGACGCAGTGAACTCTACAAGTTTTCACTGCGTCACTTCTAGGAAACCACTGCGTCAAAACCTTACGCCTGCTTAAAGCAGGCGTAAGGAGTGACGCAGTGTAGTGGGAATAGGCCTCAAAATGCATTGCTGGAGTTGCGCCATGCTTGCGACACGACTCCAGCAATGCGTAACTCTTGCCCCAACAGATGCGTCAGAATATTTGATGCATCTGTCAATCCTTGTGCCATGGTGCGCCGTATTGTAAATATGGCGCATCCATGGTGGCGCAAGGGTTTCTCAGGGTGGCGAAGGGAAAGTGACGCATCTCTATAGATGCATCACTTTCTTGTAAATCTGCCCCATATTTTCTAGAGGTGTGGACATGTGACCAGAGTCTGCAGGAAAGGAAGATATGTTCATAGATATCTTTCAATACATCAACCAGCATTTCACTTGCAATGCCAGGCTCACAGAGTCATGTCATCCTTGAGGCACTCAAAGGATTGCATTAGTGAACACATGAGCACCATAATCTTGGCCCACTGCATTCAAGCCATGTATTCAGTGTAATGAAACTGCAGGCTATAGATCAGTTTCGTTGTGTTTCATACACGCCCACCAGCAACATTTATTTTAGATCATGTGCTGGCAGAAGTGACTGATTTCCCTTGGCACTTGGATTCCAACACACATCAGTGGAATGTGAGCTGGTTCCCTCTGACTTTAGAATATAGTGTAACATTGTACTCTGTCTTCTCCTGCACGGTCTTTACCATGGACCAGCTGTAGTCCAGCTTACCGACGAAGTAAAGGTCAAATGTTTTACCAGTCACCAGGTCGACAAAGGATGTGAGAACCGGATAAATGTAGAGCTGGACAGAGGACTGAGGTGAGCATAGTGCAATACATTTATTGGGAGGTGCACACCGTATATAGTGATTGTGAGACCACATTTATGGGTCTGGCCTGACCCCCTTTGAGAGCCCATGGCGCTGCACATGGGTGATTTGGATGGGGAGCTGCCTGTTTGGTGACCCTCTGGATGTAGCCATTGGCATAGTATTGTAGTGTCTATAGCAGCTTCATCTTGACTGGTCACATGACTTATTTTTCTGTGGCGTAGTGAGGGGTGTGACCAGTCATTGCAGGTTATTGATAATCTATATCAAAAAATGGGGGTTGTGCTGTTCCTGTAGAGACAAAGAAAACGAGGGGGTAGAAGAAGAGATGCTAGTGTTCCATTATGGGGAGAGTGGTCCAATAGGAGCAAGTGCCCTCACACTACGTCGCATCTGTAGTGACGTTAGCGACTATAAAGAACAAGCAAACGAATTGGCAGGTTATCTGACAAATAGCCAATACCTGAGCAAGTGCATAAGAACAGCACAAAAACGAGCACGCAATAACAATAGAGAAGCTCTTCTAGAACCACATAGGAGACCCAAATCGGATGTGCTGACCTGTGTCACCACTTTTACTCCGGAATCCAATACCATACAAAAAAATCATCAAAAAACATTGGAAGATAGGACAAACAAGGAATCTTTCTTTGGCCCTCCCTAGGTTTCCATACAAAAAGTCTTCCAATCTGAAAGACATTCTTGTACACACAAGAACAAGGAGGGGACAAGTTTTCACACAGAAACCACGATGGAACTTACCCTCTGTCACAGGACACTACCCATGCGGACACTGCAATGTATGCGCCTCTATTGAGGCCACAAAGGCCATTCAGTTAAGTAGCACCCTGACATGGACACAAAAGAAGCACACCAACTGCAACTCACGCAATTGCATTTACATGATCACCTGTCTGTGCCATATGCGGTACATAGGAATGACAACAAGAGCATTCAAAGTAAGAATGACAGAACAGGATTCCTGACGCATCTGTCAATCCTTGCAACATGGAGCGCCATACAGTAAATATGGCGCATTCATGGTATCGCAAGGAGGGCGCAGAGAAAAGTGTTGCATCGCTGTTTTATTGCAGTGATGCAACACTTTTCATAAATGAGGCCCTTATGATATGTGTAGTCATTCCTGGCATGTGTAGTAATAGAATGCCTCGCTTTGCATGAACCGCACAGAACTAATTACCCCGGGCTGTCGGGGTTAAAGATGATCTGTAACATGTTGAAAAGGTGGTGTTCAGTGACAGATAGACAGACAGATATCTTCAAAGCACTGCTGACTGATGAGAAAACTGTGGGAGGCGACTATCATAACGGCCAGAACCCAGCGACGGTTCAACATCTTGTGATTCTGGCCAAATCGCTTAATCTCCTCCATGCTGTGCATGAACATTGAACACAGGGTCAGATATAAACACTTTTATTATACATCGAGTGATTTGCACAGGATAATAACTTGAAGTTCACAGTGAGTAAAAATCTGTAAAAACAAATTCATTATTTTCGATTGCTGTGTAGGTGCCTGCATGTGCCTGCGTGCGTGAGGTGTACACCTCTCCAATGCACACCTGCTAAATCTTTGCCCCTCAAGTCCTGCATCAGCAGAACACAGACTACAAAGGGAGTCTTGTTTTGGTCAGTTATTGTAGGAGGCGGTGCACCAGAAAAGTAGTGCTAAGAAAGTGAGGTGTGAGGTTGTTAACAGGGTGTGTAGCTCCCATATGTGCAGCAGGTACAGTGGCTTCTGGCCCAGAGGCCTTGGGGGCCCACTGAAGTGAACCCTGATTATCGCTGTATTTTATAATCCCGACAGCTTCCCGGGGGCCAACTACCTTCCTTGTACTAGGGCCCATGACACACAGGCTACATTACTATGGGGCTGATTACGATGGCGGGCGGTAGCACATCCGCGGTGCTGGCGGTGGCGGAAAATGCCCTTTTCCGCACTCCATCAGCGGTCATTGCGTCCGCCCTATTACGATGGGCAAAGATAGCCCATTTCTGTCCGCTGCGGTGTTTCGGGAACCGCCAGGAATCCCCTTCCGCATCGGTGTCGGACGGAGCCAAAAGGGAGGGACCGCCGTGCGGAATGCTGTTACGACCGCCGTTTGTATTACGATGCCACAAAAAGCCCACCACACCGCTGCGGAGAATCCGGCCAATCGAGGATGGCGGTGGCAATACTGCGGATAGCTCCATGTGTTCCTGTCCGCTGGGGAAACGGCGGTCTTTGGCCTTTCCGCAGCAGATCCGACCGCCGCGGACGGATTTTCAGCTTTTCCGCCGCTGAATCCTGAAATCCGACCGCCGCGGTAGGGTGTTTCTGGCGGGGCATCCTAATCTGGCCGGCGGTTATGCCGCGGTACCTGCGGACGGAACTTTCCCGCTAGCGCGGCGGTCGGAATGCTTTTCCGCCCGCCATCGTAATCAGCCCCTATGTTGGGACTGGGAGACAACGCCTCGTCTCATTCTGACCCCAGCAAGGTCCTTCCCGCTAGTGAGATTCCACGATCCGTGCAGCCAGGAGTGGGGGCTTCCTGTGTTTGTTCTGATCCCAGAGAGGTCCCCTCAAGAGATGTTTAGTCCTGTGGTAGTAGTGTTAGATTGTTTTGGGATTTTCTGTATTTTGTGCATTAAAATATATTAACTAATGTGTTTACTACTTATGAATTTACCTACATTTACTGATTTGATAATGTTGCAATTGAAGTACATTTCCTAAAATGGGTATAAATAGATCTATTAATGTGTTTTAGTTTGCCAAATTTCTATGTGAAACGCCATCTTGGATAAGATGGATACTATTCCTGTCACTCACTCATGCGTTTTCTCCCCACAGGCTTCACAGAGCACAGGCAAGTCAACGTGACATGGCTTATTTCCACTATTATGCTTACATTGCTTTCAATGAACTTTTCTCGTTCCTTAGGACATGTATCATTCTCAAGGCACTACCATTGTGACTTCACTAGTTTATTCAGCAATTGAAAGTCCTATTGTTAAATGTTTCATATTTGTTAGTATATCGCCAGATGCCATTAGCATAGAATGTGTTGAATCATTTTTTTTTTGTTCAAAAAAGAAAATTTTATTAATAGAAGTAAAGGTGTCAATACAGAGTTCATAGCATTAAATACATGTCATTACAATAAATGTTGCTACAGTAAAGAATAAGAAACCGGACTTATGGGTAAATTTGGAAAGATCTAAACAATACGAATGAATCTTATAAGTAGTTAATTAATAGATAATGTAGGAACATATAGGGGGTTTAGGGGGGTTTTAGAACTTCTTGCTGGGATGGTTGTAATTGGAAACATCGTTTGGCACAAACGTCTAGATATACTGTAACAGGTGACCACAGATCTAAACGTTTCGTTGCCATGTGTATAGGATAAACAAAGGAGGTATCCAACCTGTGATTATGGCAGACAGCATACCACCATGCCTTGTAGGAGATTTTAGAGAAATCCTTCCAATTTACGGTGATCTGTTGAAATGCAACTGCTAATAACAAGTCAATAATTTTAACATTAAGTGTAACATTCTCCCAACAAGGTGAAAGACTACCTAAGAAAACATGAATAAAGGAAAAAGAAAATTTAGTTCCAAAAATCAGATTAATTTGAAACCACACTTGCCTCCAGAAATTTTTTACAATTGGACATGAAAATATCATATGAAATAGATCAGCATTTGAAGAGGAGCATGTCCAACAAGCGTCTGGCACAGTCGCAAATCTTTTGCTCAAGGCACTCGGTGTAAGTAAAAGTCTATTGTACACAAAAAACAGCGTCTGTATTGTGTTAGCTGCCCTGGATGATTTACGCAGTTTAAACCATATTTTATTCCAAAAGAGACTGGCCATGTTGACGTGAGATCACGTTCCCATGCCTCCTCTGTTTTAGATTTCTGCCTATCAATGTCCCCGCCCTGTAAATACTTATATATAGTAGAAGCTTTGGGTCTAGTTTTTAATAAAGTGCAAAGTTTAGAGGGAGGGCCTGATGAAGTGAAAGTAGTGGGTGTGGCGGATAATTGAGTGTATCTGTCCATCACAGCAGTTTTAAGTAATCTATATTTGTGAATGCTCGAGGCGGGTAAGTTGAATAATTGACTAAGAGAGGGAAAGGATAAAAAGTTTGATTGTGAAAATAACTGATGGATCCAAATCAAACCCTCTGTCGCCAAGTCTTCCAGTAGAAAGGTTTACTCCGAATAGTTAGACCTTTGTTGTGCCAAATTGTGGAATTGAGGAATAGATCCATAGTATTGTGTGTGGAAGCAAGTGTGGGTTCCAAAAGCTTCGAGGTCAGTTTGATTATGGGAGTAGACAAAGCCTGTGGTTTGCGTGAGAAGGAAAGGTATTCGTGAAAAGAGAAAGGGGATAAAAAGAAATGCTCAATTGTAGTCCATAAAGGGCAATCGTCTATAGATTCGAGTAACCAAAGGGATGCTTGACGTAGGAGAAAAGCTGTCTGGTATGTCTGAAAATCTGGGAAGTTAACCCCACCTTCTGTTTTGGGACGAATTAATTTAAATAAAGACATTCGGGATCTCTTGTTACTCCATAGGAAGGAAGAGAGTGTGGAATTGATCTTCTTAAAAAAAAATTTAGGAATAGGGACTGGAATATTAGAAATGGTGTATAAAATTATAGGCGACAACATCATCTTTATAGTGTCTAGACGACCCCACCAAGATATATAAAGGGGATGCCATTTAGCGGCTAAATCCGAAAACTTTTGTATGCACTTGGTCATACAAAGTGCCACCGTATCAGCTATTGAAGAGGTCACGTGTAGTCCTAAATATTTAATGTGGTGAGGACTCCAGGTAAAGTTGGAAGCACAAAAATCCGACTTGAAAGTATACTTAGTTAAGGGCAAAATCTCACATTTATCGTTATTCAATTTATATCCAGAAATACTAGAGTAAGCCTGTACCTCCGCCAAAAAAGTAGGTATTGAGTCATCTGGTTTGGACATGAAAAGCAGAATATCATCAGCATATGCTGTGAGTTTAATATGGGAATTAGATGATTGAAAACCATATAAGTCAGGGTTTTGACGTAATTTGGAGAGAAAAGGTTCTAAAGCCAGGTTGAAAAGGAAAGGGGAGAGTGGACATCCCTGACGCACTCCTCTCCCTAAATCAAAAAATGGTGAGATCAAGCCGTTGGCACATACTGCCGCACGAGGATTGGAGTAGAGAAGAGAAATTAGGGAGGTAAACTTAGGGCCAAAGCCAAACCACTTGAGAGTGTAAAATAAAAAGGTCCATTCAACTCTGTCGAACGCCTTCTCAGCATCCAGTGCAATTGCTGCCAGGGGGTACTTTAAATGGGAGGATTTAGACAAGACGTTAAAAAGAAGTCTCGTATTGTCAGTAATAAATCTCCCCTTGACAAATCCAGATTGTTCTTTCCCCAATAAATCAGGTAGGTATGAGTCTAATCGTATGGCTAATGCTTTGGAAAAAATGTTGTAGTCTATGTTAACCAGGGATATAGGCCTGTAATTCTTGCAATATTTAAAATCCTTGCCCTCTTTGGGAATAAGGCAAATATGAGCTTCTGAGAAAGAACCCGAGGAACTACCTAATGTACTAAAGGAATTTAATAGAGAATGTAACTTGGGCATTATGAGTTTAGAGAAGTGTTGGTAAAATTCTACGGTGAAACCATCTGGTCCCGGTGCTTTGTCCCTTTTGAGATGTTGAAGAGCCTTTAACAATTCTTGGTATGTTAAATCGGACTCCAGGGAAGATAGGTTTGGCAAAGTGTTTTGAGGTTTTAGAATACCAGAGAAAAAGTGCATAAGAGAATTGTCAGAGGGTTGTGTTTCAGAGGCGTACAGAGACTTGTACAAGAGAGAGAATTCATTCAAAATTTCATCATCTTTAAATTTTAGGTCTAATCTGTTGTCATAAATGGACTCAATATTCAGCTTATTTTGTTTAACTTTTAAATAATTAGCCAATAGTTTTCTAGCCTTATTTTTGCCCCCGTAAAATTTTGCACTGGACTTTAACAAATATAATGAAGCATCCTCCGTTGATTTCTTATTAAATTGCATTTTGGCGTTTATAAGAGCTGTGAGACAATCTTTCGAGTGTGAAGTGTAGAAAGAATGCTCCAATCTTTTAATATCTTGAAGGAGATCCTTAGTTAATTTACGGAAAAGTTTTTGTTTCTTTGCAACAAAGCCGATTATGAAACCCCTCGCTGAGGCTTTGAAAGCATCCCATATAGTTGAACATGGTATGGAATCTGTTTGATTCATCTCGTAGAACTCATCAAAAAAGGTAGTAAATGAGGCAGTAAACTTTGAGTCTAGAAGGAGGGCATTGTTAAAGCGCCATCTTTTGGGACCTGTAACTTTAGGTATGATATCGAGGCCGATCGAGACAGGTGCGTGATCTGATAATAGGATGGGACCAATCTCTGCATTTGTAAGAGTTTGTGAGATGTTGTGAGAGACAAATATGTAATCAATCCTTGATTGAGTTTGATGGGAAGGGGAATAAAAAGAGTACTCTCTGGTAGTCGGGTTACAAAGACGCCAAGCGTCCAAGAGTTTATGTTGATTAATAGCATGCACAAAAGATCTATGGGGTTTGTTGGGAATGAAGGAAACTTTGGAATTCCTGTCAATAAACGGATCAAAGGTCTGATTACAATCACCCGCCAAAATGAAATTATCTTCCATGTGTTGGGTAATTTGCTTAGCCAGTGTGGGCCAAAAGGAAGGTTCTCCGCATTTAGGGACGTAGACATTAAGAAGAGAGATTGGAACACCCTTCAAAGATAACTTAACATTCAACCATCTACCATCAGCATATGAATCTTGGGACAAAACTGTAAACGAAAGGGATTTACGGCACATTATCATCACTCCATTACGTTTGCCATCACCAGGGGAAAAGAAGACCTCCCCCACCCAGCCTCTTTTCAGCTTTAATGATTCAACATCCGAGAGGTGGGTTTCTTGCAAGAATACAATATCGGCTTCTAATTTGGCTAAGTAGGTAAGGATTCTCTGCCTTTTGATGGGAGAGTTTAATCCCCTAACGTTCCAAGTGATCAATTTTAATGACATAAGTAATTAAAAACAATTTGTACTGAGATTGTGAAACATAAGTCCAATTCATTGTAGTAGCAATATGAAATAAGAGAGAGACAAAACAGGAAAGGAGCAGTTTCTTCAACTTCAAAGTTAAGAAAAATAGGCATATCGAGTAACAGAAGCATGAGATGTGAGTTGAAGACAAGAATAAGAGAAGAGAGAAAGCTGGGAAATGGGCGAAAGGAAAATGAGAAAATAGAAATAAGCAGAATTATAATGATCAAGAAAGTGATATATACAAAGAAGTATGAAGAGTTAATAATACGTGAGACACCAGCAAGTGAAAGGATACAAGCAATAAAAGAAAAAAGACAAAAAACGAAAGACATACCCAATAACAAACTTGAGGGAATGCGGGAAAAAAACATACCTACAAAGGAAGGATCATGGATATACGGGAGGATGGATGGGACCACATGGGATAGGCAACACAACCGGGATCAACAAAACGGAGGATCAAGGAAAAACCACGGTACACGAGTAGAAAAACCTGTGGAGACAATAACAATCAAGGATTAGGAGAAGCGTCAAAACATGTCCGTGAACCATTTATCTCATAAAACAGAAACAGGAGAACCAACTGTTAACACTAAACAACGTGACTCGTTCTGTAACATCATAGTAACAGTATCAGATATATCACCAACTGTTAAAAAGCACTTCTAAGATGGCGGAGTATAACTGTTGAGCAAGCAGAGTCTGAGGAATTTGTGGGAGGAAGAAAAGAAGAAACAATCAGTCAAGTGTTAAATGAAGAGGAGGGTCCAGAGGAATCCATATCGACTGTCTTACAAGAGTTAATGAAGCTTTGTAAACGTATCGGATCTTCATACACCGTTGTTCTGTTGTTATACGTGACTTTGAAGAGACAAGGATGGAGGAGACCGTATCTGGCCCCCAAGGAACGTAAATCCGCCCTCAAATTCAGGAAAGCTTTGCGTCTGTTGGCAGTAGCTTTAGCATAGTCTTGTGCGAAGAATAAAGACGAACCTGACCATGTGATTTTTGGAGAAGCTTTGACCGCCGCAAGCACCTTCAATAGATCTGTATATTCTAAGAAATATAAGATGACTCCTCTTGGTCTCTGTGAAGAACTAGTTTGAGATGGAATCCGACCTAACCTGTGAGCTCGTTGAATATTGAGTTGAGTCCCCTCTGGCATGTGAAGTAGTTTAGGGAGAAAGGATTTAAAGAAAGCGAGAGAGTCCGAACCCTCAAGTCCTTCTCCCAGACCGTAAATGCGTAGGTTGTTCCGTCTATTACGGTTCTCAAGCTCCTCGACTTGTTTCTGGAGTGTGGAGACCTGAGATTGCAGCTGAGAAACACCTACACATGTGTCTTTTAGGGAAGAAACAGTATTTCCAACTTCTGTAACTCTCGTGTCCAGTTGGGACCAGTTATCTGTTAAAATTTGCAGCTTGGTATTAGTCTCTTCCATAAAGGGTCGGAGGGCTCTGATTTCCTCAAGCAGCAACTCCAACGATACAGGCGAGGCTGACTTGGGTGGTGAAGGAGGGTCCTTCTTGAGGCGCTTGGTAAGAGATTTCCCAGTAGGGCCAGAGGAAGGATCCATAGTTGTTCCTAGTTGTCGAGGTGAGGATAACAAAGACTCCTCAAGCCTAGAAAATTCAGTGAAGATTCTGGAATTTTTATAAAAATGTTTTTCTTGGAGCTAGAAGAACTGAGTACTTTTGTTCTGCCCATAAACCTCTGAACAAGCCCCTCCGCCACCAGTCAACAGTATGGGAGTAAAAGGAGCACTCCTTCTGAGGACCTTTTATAAAACCTGAAGTCAGCGCTGACAAGAACCTCAGAACATCCTCATCTACTTATTGCAACCATACTCAACAATATATCTCTTTGTCTTGAAGAGAAGCCAAACATTTGTCAGAAGCTGAATTATGCTGAATGCGTCAAAAAACAGTCTGTGGATATAGTAGTGAGCTCATCGCGCTCATTCCTCTACAGCAACGTGGGACGCAAAACCAATGCTCTCTGTGAAGGCTGACTCAAATATCTTAAAATGGCCGCCATGCATTCCTTCCACGAACTTCTAAATATCTTGTTTGTACTCACTGTAACTTCCTAATTCAATTAGATGGTGAGTCTTCCAGCAACTATTAGGTGATAGGATATTTTGGGAACTTCAGTTCAGGAGTTAATAGAAGTTCGGGATGCAAATAAAGAAAGTCCGCGATCGCGGCAAAAATTCAAAATGGCGGCCGCGAAAATGCGCTTTTGACAGAGAACAAATTATCGGTTTAAATGTACTTGCTGATGAGATTTGATGGTATCGAAGGCTTCAGGTTGTTCTCCCAACCTTCATCTGCTCTCCGCCGTCCTCCCCGAGTCACATCTCGGTCTTAGGAGTGGGTTATTCCGAGAATCCTCCGGGAGCTTCACCCGTGCGCCGCCATTTCCGCTGGGCGCCAAGCCACGCCCCGTGTTGAATCATAAGATGGTGCTTATGCGCTAAGGCAATGACATGCTTTTAGTTATATTTCGATTTGCTAAATAGAAACTTTTGATCATACCATGAAGAGTTTGTAATTTCTTGAATTTTCTATACAAGAATTGTGTATAACAACACCTTGATTTGGGGGTGAGCCAGAGATATTTGAGTTTTCCTTGATGCTACTAGAGGTGCTGTCTAACCTTTTCCTGATTTTTCTGCTCATTTGGGACTTAAAATAACTTCCTGATTTTGCATTCTCTGTACTGCTCTGCATTTGATTGTCTTAATGACATTGACTCTGGAATGCTTATTTTGTAATTTTGTAATAAACTTTTCATTGATCTAGAACTCAATCATTCTGTTGGCCCCCTTAATTTCTGAATTGTTTTTCCTCTTCTAATTGATGTTTAGGAGGGTGCCCTAGCGGGCATGATCAATCTGTGAGAGAACCATATGAGGTCAATTTTCAGGGTGCCAAGATTTTGGGGTACGGTTTTGCTCCCACAAATCATGGTAGCAGAGTTGCCTGTCAAAGTGCACCTCCTCATACCAAGATACTCTATATAGGTTATTTTGAACTCCTGCCTAGTCCCAGGGGCATAGTACATTTTCTGGTGAAGTTCCCACTGTTGTACATTTTGCTGAAAAGTCTGACATACAGTTCTGTTCCTAAAGGATTTGGGGGCATATTCTCAAGAACGTGTGATAACTACCGCAAATTCAGCATAACGCAACACTTCACATCGCAGTCCATCGCGGGAAAATAACGCTGTGTTAACGTGGTATTCCCAACACGGCGGTACCATGCGATAGTCACACAATAACGCGTCAAATGAACGCGTTAAAATCAACGAGACGCCGCAAAAAGGCGAAACCCCAACGCGAAAATAGTAGCGATGACGCCCATCGCGATACAAAAATCTGCGAAAACCAGTCACAGGCCTGCAATTCCCACGCGTCATGCGGGAAAATGCACTATATAAGTAGAAAAAAAACATACAAACAAAAGCCAAACAACAGCGAAGCACAATGGAGGCATCCGGAGCAAGTACAGAGGACAACCAGAACCCCACAAGCCCCCCGGAGGACCAGCCTGTGACCTCGGGGTCAGGGAAGGGGAAGGACAAGAAGAGTAGGAAGAAGCAGTTCAGTCCGCAGGAAAACAGGATCCTGATAACGGAGGTGATGGAACACCATCAACCACTGTTCGTCACCTCCACTGTGACACTGGCAACTAAAAATCGAATATGGCAGACCATCGTGGACAAGGTGAATGCAGTCGAAGTGCTGAGGAGGACAATGGACGAGGTCAAGATGCGCTGGAATGATGTGAAGCACAAAAACAAACAGAAACTCGTAAACAACTGGAAGGCAGAAATGCAGACTGGAGGTGAGAGTCCAGCGCCACAGGAGGAGCTGGACGAGATGGAGGAAATGGTGTCCACAGTCATCAGTGGGGAGACGGTGGCAGGAGTTGGGGGACCGGACACTGCTCAACATGACCGGACACAACAGCAACAGGGTGAGTAACGACCAGGGACTGGGGGGATGGGGGGAGATGGGCACAATGGCACACATGCACAATTAAGCATAGCACATCTGCAGACAAACCATGCCCCAGACCCCCAACTCCCACCAAGAGACTAATGCACACAGGTATGCAACATCTCGGCACTGCATAAGCACAGAAGCCCGAGGCGAACCGCGTGTAAGGGATAAGGGGCAGCTAAATCAGAGCTGCAGGGGCGACTCCCCCAAAATGCGGCACACACACATTACATGCAGAGCACATC